>QLSS01000594.1:13340-57482 GCA_024372645.1 Trichomalopsis sarcophagae | reverse complement strand
GTTGCACTTCATCTTCAATTATTTCCGCATTATGGTCTTTATACTCTTCTTGAAAATCCAAAGAGTCATCAGTAATCATTTCTACATCGTTGAAATCATGTGTTGCATCTATTAAAATTTCTTTTATTTTTTCGGCCAACTCTGTTTCATGATAATTCGTGACACTATCTTATATGTTTAACGTTTGAAAGTATGCTAATAATAAGTTTAGGACGTTTAACGGATTAATTTTCATTTTTCAATCTAAAATGAAAACAAGCGGTAAAATTTATACAAGCTGTGTTTTTGCATGTAAGGCACGACTGCTACATTTCTACCAGAATAAAACGAGTGAATGTAAATTGAATCAAATCATTAATTTATGCATTGGAGAAGAATTCTCGTTCCACTTTGTGATGTTCGGAAAACTATTTTTGGTTCACTTTATAGGCGCCGAAAATGGTAGTTTTTAATAATTTTTTTTAATAATGTTTTTACTAATTATTTTTTACTTTTAAAATTTATAGAAACTTTTATTCATTTTGAAATTGAATAATGTAAATCTATATAAAATCACTAAAGAAAATTTTCTACAACTGTATGATACCACTGACAAACAAAAAGACGTACTATTCGTACTTTCCGGCATCGAATTAGAATACCCACAAAACTCACTCACTGCCGAAAAAATAACACAGGCAGCTGAGGTAAACACTCAATGAAAACAATCTAAAAAAAGAACATACTGATTCGCACATATTGTCAACAACTTTTATGAGTGAAAGACATTTATCTGTGGAATTATCATTGAATGTACGATAACATTCATTAAACTAATGAATGCATATAAAATTCCCTTTCAATAACAACGTGTTCTTTAATTGCAAATGAAGTTCGAGTATTAATATTCTTTTATGTATTTTTACCAATAACAAAAATTATCATAGTAATATAATAATAATAATAATAAGAAGAAGAATAAGCATAATTGCAATAGCAATAATAACAGTAATACTGATAATAGCAATGATAATGAAAAATAATAATAATCATTAGAATAATATTTATTATTAAATTTAGATTTTTTGATAAATTCATTAAATCGTATCAAATAGTATTATTATGGAATTCCAGACTGTAAATATTTTCCTATAGATACAATAATCATTACTTCGAGAATTCATCTAAAAAACTTGGCTTACGAAATAATTGTAACAATGAAAAACTCCCAAGTTTGACAACATTAAATTTTATTACAAAACGCAAAAGAGTTTGATAAACTAATTTTATTAACCTATGTTTTTTCATTTGCAAAAAAGTATGGACTTTTTGAATTTATAAAATTATATAATTATGCAATTTATGAAATACTTTATAATTTATGAAATTACTTTTGAAATTATGCTAATTTATAAAAGCAGAAAAATAAATAATTTTTGATTGAAACATAAAACGAGACGTTATTTGTTACATACAAAATGATAGAATAAAATATCGGTAACATGTCTATACTCGTGTCTATGGTAAAGCATAGGCCTTCGGCTTATCTGGAGGTTAGGGGTTTGGAGTCGTTTGGTTAAAAAGCACTTTTTTTCGACATTTTCGTCCACCACATTGGTTCCGCCATTTTGAATTTTTAAAATCTGATATCAGATTTGTAAAGAGCGATCTCGAAAACCCCTATATACAAACCTTCTACAAAATATTATGGATTGAAGTATACTTATAGTTATTTTGTGTTAGGGGTGGTTTACCCCCTAAGGGGTAGTATCTATGAAAAAATCGAAAAACTTAATTTGTTTATTATAGATGTTTACAAATTTTTTCCAATTTTTTTAGTCGTTTAAAACTTTTTTATTATATAAATTTTTTTTTCGATATTTCCGTCCGCCATATTGGTTCCGCCACTTTGAATATTCAAAATCTGATAACAGATTCGTAATCAGCGACCTCGAAAACCTCTATATACAAACTTTCTACGAAATATTATGTATCGAATTACATATTTACAGTTATTTTGTGTTAGGGGTGGTTTACCCCCTTATGGGTAATATTTATGAAAACACCGAAAGACGTCAACTAAATTTTGTTATTAAGGATGTTCAAACATTTTTTCCAATTTTTTTTTAGTCGGTTTAAACATTTTTATTATAAAATTATGCCAAAAAATATATGTTTTCAACCCCTAAAAAATAGAGGATGCTACCCTTACTCTTCAAATCACCATGAAATACTTGCTCTTTTTGTAAGAAATAACCTCCAATTTGTTTCATTGAAAAATTTTAATTTTAAGCCGAGATATTTAGAAAAAACGCTTTTTGGGGGTTAACTTTAGGGGAGGTTTTTACCCCTTAAAAGTGAAAATTAGCCGATAAAAAAAAATACGTGTCTCTTATTTTTTCATGTTCTACAACATATATGAAAATCATCAAAATCGGTGAGTTCGGGTTGGGTACCTTTCCTTATGAGTCCAGTATAGCGTACATTCCCCGCTGTCTCGTTATCTCCCTCCTCGGCCATGGGGAGCCTGTTATGGTGTAGGTCATTTTTCGAGGGACCGATAAGATGTACCTGTTGCTAAGTGGACGTTAAATAATGCACCAGATATGTCCTTATTTGAGACTGACGTGGTGTAGAATCGCTATATTTGCGCTCTACACTTTCGTGCGTTTGTTCGATACGTATGGATGTTTTTGTGGCCCTGAAAAGGGCCGATGGTTTCTATGAAATATAAATTATAATTTTTTATATCCCTTTTTTCGGGTATAGATCCGGTATTTGTAGAATATTTTTCTGTAAATGATTTGAAGATGTTTTTTTCCTCCTTCTTTTGGTTTTTCTTATCATCGGTGAGTGGCTTATAGCCTTTTGTGCTGTGCTCCTGACCCATCTTGGCTGCCTAGTCGTCTCAAAGTGAGATGCGACGCTTATCGGACAGTATTTATAACGGTAAAATAATAGTTGGAAAAAGAGGGAAAAAAAACGTTACGATCTCCAGATAGGTAAACATTTATTGTCAAAGACGATTCTTTCGTTTAAATTATCTGATCTGTTGGTTCTACGAAATGTTTCTAGTTTAGTGTGTTGTTTTGAAGTGATAACTTCTTATGGGACGGAGTGAATTGGTTGGAATGCGTTACGGCGCCGTTATGTCTGGCTATCCCCACCCTGCCGTCTCTTGCCTTCTCTCTCGCACTCATACACTGAGAGACTTTCGGCGTAACGGCTATATCGTAACAGGAGCAACCGAAGCGCTGCAAATCGGAGTAGTGGCTACTCCGATTCGGCGCAAAAACTCGACACAGCTAAATGTCGTATAAAGCATAAATTCGGGTGTATCGAATATATTGATGATAGAATTGTTGGAAATTGTTGCTTAAACAACGTCAAAAAGCTGAAGCATTAACATTTTAACCATTTCTAACAAAACAAAAGAGATTATCGTAAGAGATATTCGTTTATAGCTCATGAGAGCGTTTTGAGGTTATGTCGTCTGCTAAACAGGGCTGCGACCAGGTGGAGCCGCTGCTTCACTCTTTGGCGCGTTAGCTGCGCCGAATTGGAGTAGCTGTTACTCCGATTGCAAGAGTAGCGCCTACTACCACATTCTGAGGTACCACTACACTTGCAGGAGTAGCAGCTACACCAAAAGTCTCTCAGTGTACGGCGACTCAGCGGAGACATCCCCACCCTGCGGTCTCTTGCTTCCTCTCTCGCACGCATACGGCGGCTCAGCGAAGACATCCCCACTCTGCGCGCGCTTTCTTCTCTCTCTACTGGCACGTGTTCTCTCTCTCTCTCGCTCTCTCTCACTCGCTCGCGTCAACATGCCCTCTCTCTTTCGCATACTATATATCGACGGCTGACTGGAAGATCACCGTATCTCAGCCACGGCTTCGAGAACGCCGTATCCCGGCGGTGGCTTCGGGATCGCCGTATCTCAGCCGAGGCTTCGGAAACGCCGTGTCTCGGAAGCGATTTTTTTCCTCAAATTTTGTAGTGGCAGCACTGCGCAAATTTTAAATATGACGTAAAAATTTTTAAAATTTGCATACAAAATTCTGAAAAAATCAGAATTACTTATTTGATTTATTATTTGACATTTACTACACTGTAAGTATAGATAATGTAGAAATTCGAGTAGAAAAACAAAAGAGGTTTTTGTTTCATTTTACGAAACACGTAAAATTTATGGAAGAATAATATTTACTTAAAATGTTTAGCGAAAATGTGGAAAGAAGTAAAAAATACGAGTACAACGAAGAGTTTTAATTTTTTTCTGTTGAATTAGTAAAATATTAAATTTAAATTATCTAGGGGCGCGATAGCGCCGATTTGGCAAGAAAAAGTACAAAGTACGATTTGTCTACGGCGCGACCCTATATACTTTGAAATTGGGGTTTCCTCTGATCCGATCCGGTCGTGGACGGAATCAGGTTTTCCTAAAGAAATCTTGGATATTATTGACAAAGTTGGTTATAAAGATCTCACGCCTATTCAACGACAGGCCATTCTAATCGGTTTACAAAATCGCGATATGATCGGTGTAAAATAAAAAGTTTTTCTACTCGAATTTCTACATTATCTATACTTACAGTGTAGTTAATGTCAAATAATAAATCAAATAAGTAATTCTGATTTTTTTCAGAATTTTTGATGCAAATTTTATTTACACTACAAAATTTGAGGAAAAAAAATCGCTTCCGAGATACGGCGTTTCCGAAGCTGCGGCTCAGATACGGCGTTTCCGAAGCCTCGGCTGAGATACGGCGATCCCAAAGCCACCGCCGGGATACGGCGTTCTCGAAGCCGCGGCTGAGATACGGTGATCTTCCAGTCAGCCGTCGATATGCTCCACTACATACGCTCTCTATCTCTCCCTTTCTTTCCTCGACACTTTTCTCTTAGCGCGCGTGCACAGTAAACATAACCTCTACATTAGTAAAACTTTTGAAGTGAACATTGTGTTATTAAATTGTGTTAGTAAACAGATAGTTATTTTGATTTTTCAATTACCGAGTGTGATATTTACGTGTATATTGATAATTATATTGTTGTGTTAAATACCAGCCAGTCAACTTAAACTGTTAAATAATGATAAATATTGTACATAAAATATATATTTTACATTCAAAAGGAAATTAAATTACGTTTTACTTATTCCTGATCCATTTATAAATTATTAGATTAACAAAATATATAACTATAAAATTATTATTGCCATCATCCGTTAAACAAGTTCTATATTTGATAGTTTCTATAAATATCATATGAAGTTATCACTTCTGTCGGGCGTCCCGTGACGCACACGTTTTTTTTATAACACTCTCTATAACAGTCTTTTTTTACCCCACTCTCATTCGAGCGCGCTAACGCTAATTTTCCGGCGCATACACCCATCTTGCGCATTGGCTGATTGCCAAATAAGGAGCTTTAATAATTGTTGCGGTATAAATAAGGAGAGATGTGATGGTGAATAATAATAAAATGTTTTTTTTAAATGTATTAAAAGTTTATTCAGGAAAGTATATACATGAGGTTAAATTTTTTAGGCAAATTTTACATAATTTAGTACATCTTTTGCGATGAACGGTAAACCGGACACGCGGATTTCGGATAATACAATTCTCAAATATTGCTCTTTAAATTTGTCGTTGTTATCGTCGACCATTTTATCCAGTACAAAGCCTTCTACAGCGATGTTATGTCTCGAATAAAACTGTTTAAATTCCTTGAAATCTATCAATATGTTCTTAATGTTTTGTGGTTCTTCGGCTTCCAAAGCAGTCTTCAAATATTCGAGAACGTAATCGTAGGTACGGTTTACCTTACCGACTAGAGTTTTCAAAGCATCCAAACGTTGATCGACTAGTGAACTATGTAGACGGAGTCCTTCAAATGTTGGGTGTTGCATTACTATACCCGGTGGGTTGGATGTTTTCATTTGTTTACAAACCGGTTGAGCGGTTTCTCCTTCTTCGTCTTCTTCGCTTGGCTGTGTGTTTTCAGGCCTTTCGTCGATTGTGATTGACTTGATGCCGTACGCAGTTGAAAAGTTTAAGTCGTGATTTGTAAGATATATCTTAACCTGGTATCCAAATTCTCGATAAAACGAATAAGAATTGTTCAAATAAGCTGTTATAGCGTCAAACTGATCTTTTAAAAGAGTCCAACTGTTTTCGTCAATAGTTATGTTTTTGTACATTGGACCGTTACTTATGAGTTTAATAACTTGATGATAGTACCCATCCCTGTACTCCAGGCCGATGCAGACTCTCTTTGAGTTGGATTTGTTGAGCGCGTAGGTCGTCGACAGCAGTAGATTTGGAAATTCAGTAGTCGGACTACGTTTGCCGGATGTTTGACAGTTCGCCATGGTGAAGCACGAAAAAATTTTACGGTACTATCTCGCTTGTAAAAAAAAAAGTTGTTATAGCGTACAAGTGCACCGTCAGAGAGTCTCGATGCTACTATGAAATCTCGCGACCGTCGTCGTCTCTTTAATACAATTTTCCCCACTACCCTTTCGTAGTCCAACGGTTATACGGCTGTTGAAAATACGTTATAAGGACGTTACAAACTGACCGTTAAAAATAAAAAATAAATTTTTCATCAGAAAAAAGTACGACGGACGACATCCGTCTGTTTAGAAAAGAAAAATTCGTCACTGATTAATAAAGGAATGCATGTGCGCTGGTAGAATGAGAACACATTTATATTGCGTTTAATATTTTTCTTTATTCAAGATTACAAATACATCAAACAAATCTTAATCTAGAGGTACACGCTTGATTACATGGTCCTGAGCCTAGAGAACGTTCATCAATAAATGTAGACGCTCGGTTTCATTTATTATATTTAAGTTTATTGCGAATCTTTTTATAAAATTTGACGACAAGGGTATCGTTTTGCCCAGTGTCTTGTGAGAATAAGCGGCAAAATGTCCCGAGTCTCGTACCGCAACACATGTGATATAAAAACATAATAGTATATTGTCCGCAGCAAATCGAGTCGATGCTTTGAAGAGTTTTTGTATTCCAGCGAAAATATTTACAATTCTTACGTAGGCGTTCTATATGATGTCTTGATACCGGTGGCAGGCCATAACTGTCGAAATACGTGCCCAATCTATTTTTGTCAATGTAAAGAGCTACCCAGTGTGTTCCTGGTTTAGTGTGATCATCGGTGTTACACACTATTGCTGCTGGCGTCATCAGCACCCGCGGTATCCGATCGGCAAGCGTAAACCCCGATTGTCCGTGCTTTTAAGCCTTCTAGGGCTCTCATAATCTCGGCCGTATTCATTTTTATCGTAGATGAATCGGTGTCGTTACTCGCGTATTCGTCGTCGTCGCTGTCGCAGGTGTCTTCGTCGCTGTCGATTTTGTCCACCACATCCCTTCCTCGAAATTGTACAGTGTTACCTCTTCGAGACCACATAGGCTTTTGAATAGCTTGATAAAATACATAGGTGCCAGTATCTTGTATTTTTTCCAATATTTCACCGGATACGTGTGAATGGATCCACTTTCGTAGTATGTGTGCTCTCAAGAGTGCACAGTACGATATTTTATAGGTGTCTGCCTGACAGCCATGGTAGCTGCAGACCTGCGGGCATTTAAAGCGTCTCTGCAGTTCACCGAATCCATCTGTCGTGTAATCATGGAGATTCTCGACGTTGCGCGTCGTTATAGATTCGACATATCGTGCTTTCTCAAGACCCTTGACGTATATTCTTTTAGCCGTTCTAGCAAGGTTATACAGGTGATAGTGTAATTTTCGTAGTGTTATATCGCCCTTGAACCAGTGTATGCCAAAATGTCGCGCCGCTGCATAGTCGTTGGCGATCTTCAAGGAGCAGGGTAACTCGGTAAATTCGTGCGGTGGCAAAATCACCCAATGAGAAATGACGTGTACTTGCAGAGAAACTACAGCCACTTCTTTGGGCAAAAACTTGTCTTCTTTGTCCCTGAAGCCTTGAATTTCTATCACGTAATCGTAATCCGTGGTGAGTGTATTGGGTGCTGCTACTGTCGACGTCGATCAACTGAGTCGATGATATACAGTGTCAGAACTCTTATACCTTTTTTTCTCTCTCCCACCACCCAGTCACTTTAGGAATTAAAGTCCGTTATAATTTGTCTATTCGAGTCGATTTCGAGCACGTTGTCAAACTCTGCGTAAACAATGCAGTTTAGCGTTTCCGTTAGAGCTTCGGCGAAACGCACCTCAACGCGTAGAGACCCCGAGCGAATGAGATTCCAATGGCTGGTAAAATGCGCTGACAAATCTGGTGTCAGATCGAAAGCAAACAGGCAAAATCCGTTGGGATAACCGTAACGATCGATATTAAGACCCTCGTTTAGGTAATGTATACCTGTACCGGAAAAAAGCGTATGATAAGCGTCTACGTATAGCTTATGGTCACCGGTAAAGCGTGGCTGCAATGGCCTACTGGGGACTTGAACGCCGTCCACGTAGAGCGAAATAAATTTTATGTTAAAGTGTTGAAAATTGAATGGGTTGAGCTTTCTATTGCCGTTGAAGGCTTTATTTTTAACAAAGCCCAGAATGATCCTTTTGGGTAGCTGTCCTAGTATAACGTTGTCCAGGGTGTCACCGAGTATACCGCTGTGCAGCGTAAACGACTTGATTTCGGCCCTTGTTAAGGGGTATTTGGCGGTTGTTTTAGCAAGAGCGTTCGCGTGCGCTAGTAAAATACCAGGGCTTATCTTGGCACGACGCACGATCAGTGTGGCCTCCTTGATGTGCACCGAAAATTTTCCGTTGTCGGACCAGTCCATGAGACAAAAGGCGTCTTTGCTACGGACCAATCTTACTCTCACGTCTACACCGTTGATCAGGAATTTCGGTTGATTAAAAACGTCACAATGCAAATGTCCAATCATGTCGACGGCCTTGCCACCAGCTGTAAAGAACAGTCTGTTAATGAGGCCTTGATTCGCCCCATTAGCCTTACGATCTAAATTTGGCGCGGCATCCATGGCATTGGCGGTATCGATGCTCCGCAAAGCAGACGTGAGATGAGAGCGCATAGCAGGTGCCGCATAATTTAGCAGCGTTTCTATGTAAGCTCTATACGGATACGCATTGTTTGGCGGTGAAACTAACTTTTGATTGAAAAATATGTCAATCTGATCAAACATTGAGTGTATAAAGTTATTCACAGGACCAACTTTGATATTTTCGCTGGGTGTATCACTAGTTGGTAGTATTTGAACTGTCAGGTGCAACATGGTGTGCGCTAGATCGATGTAGTGATCGGTTGAACTTGGAATTAAAAATTCCAAGGGTGAATCTGACCATCGTCGCTGAGCGACGAAATGGGTTTGTAGTAGAGATAAGCGCTACTTTCGATGGATGTTTGAGTGAGAGGAAGAGTAAAGAGATCTAGCTCGCTCTTTATTCCCTCGCCGCTGCACGCGTGCAGATACGCCATTGTTATTAATTTTTAGGACCGAAAATATCTGTCACACTTCTGAGCCGTCTCTTTCTCTTCTTTTTGCGCTCTAATTTCTTGCTTGGTTTTTTGCTTACTCGCTTTTTTGATTTTGCCTTGCGACGCACGTTGCGTACCGGTGCACGGCTCTTCTTCGACTGCCGCTTGCGCTTGGCAACAGGACCTATATAGCCGTTGCCGCTCATCATCATTTGATCAAGCTTGTTTTCTGCTTTTCTTTTCAAATTTTTACCCGACTCTTTCAGTCGACCGCTGAGGGCTTCTTTGAAATTAGCACCGTTATTGGCGACGTCGTCGATTACATTCAGGCCCGCGAGGACAGCTTCTTTACCGACCGCTTTGGCCCCGCGCGCGAGATAAGGTGCTATTCGACGAAAAATCGAGCCCAGAAAGCTTCCAATACCTGAACCTCGTTGGTAAGTCGCTCCGGTGTATACAGATTTTACACCCGCACCGCCACCGACTTGGTCGTTGTAGTAATGAATATAATGACTCATTTTTATGACTACAGATTACGCTTAAAGTGAAGCGTAACCGTCAGTGTCCCGTACTCGAATGGTATTTTTTCACCGTGCTTATCTCTTATATCGATAACGATATTTTGGAAAGAGTGCTGCAGCAGTGGTATGTAATGGATCGGTGCAAACTGTTTAACCATGTACGTGCCGAATTTGTATTTTGAGTTTTCAAAAGCGACTATGCGCAAAAGTGCTGCTTGCGTATCGCCGACCGTGTACGGTGAGCATATGTCTGTATAGACGTAAAGCTGATCGGGCACAGCGCGTGCCAAAGATGCAGGTCTGCTGCCCACGTTATTGCTTACACCCAAATTCGATGTTACAAAAGTGCCCGTTTGTCTGTGCACAGCATCTTCGAATCCAAATACGCGCCGTATTTTTTCATTAAAGGTTGTATAATAAGGATATTTACATTTACAAGTACGTCTCAAGGTGTAGTAGCCTTTCTGAAATTCAGTCGGTGCGAGTATTTGATGCTCGCGAATATCTCGTACTTTGTTCAATTCTTCGGCCAGCTGGTCCACAGTTTCGTATATTCCATGAGGAAAATTGTAGTACTGATCACCGTCTTTGCTGGTCTCACTGCCAAGTTTAAAAGTATAGTATGCCTCGGGTTCTTGAATGTGCATAACGGTGCGTGGCACGTGGATTTCGGCTAGACCCACGTGCCAATCTCCTGTCAATCTTATTTCGCGGCACAGATGCGTGCTGAAACAAGTTGTTGCGTTATCGGGAAAATAGACCAAGCTGCTGTTACTCGGTAGTACGAGATAAAAGTCGTCCGCGTTATCCATAGTTTAAACACCTTTGATATCGCTCGCTTTTATCCAAGAGTTAAATTTATCGGGATATCCCAGCCACTTGACAAACAATTGTTTTTTATTTCCGCGACCCTTGGTTTTAATTACACGCTCTATCTTGAATTCTTGATCGGTTAGCATACGAGCTGCGCCTACGCGCACCAATTCCTCGTTGTAAAAAAATCCGTCAATGATTTCACCATTGAGATCCTCCAATTCGTATGTGTAGATACCCCGCCGCTGAGTTACGCGTTTGATTTTGAAAATTTCTTCGCTAAAGTTTTTTTCGAACCATTTCGAAAAGATGCCCTTGGATCGACTGATGAGCACATAGTCTCGCGTGGCGCTGCTGCTGCTCTACGTTGCTGCTGCGGGCTTTGTGCGCATTGTAGAGATTAACCGCAGCAGATCTCATATTTGTAGACGTGTGAATCGTGTTGTTGTATGCGTCGACAATTTTCTGTAACACGTCAATGTAACGTTTCGTGTTGCGGTGGGTAAAGTACCTCCACATACGCTCTTTCAGCGTACGATTCACGCGTTCAACTACAGCCGCTTTGATATCCGGATTTCGGGCGGTACGAAAAGAAATGTCGTATTTTCTGAGAATTTTTTGAACAGCGCTACCTGTAAACTCTTTTCCCTTGTCCGCCTGTAAAGACTGAGGCACACGATTACCGGCTCGTTTGAGAATTTTTTCAATGGCTGTAGCGACTGTCTGAGCTGATTTATCGCGCAAGGGTTCGGCCCATACAAATTTACTGAGAACATCTATGACGACGAGTATGTAACAGAATCTGTCATTCGCTTCTTTGAGCGCAGTTAATTGACACAAATCTGCCTCCTGAACGTCGTCAATGTTGGTGACGTTATAGTGAAATCTTGAAAATTGTTTGCGTATCGGATGATGAAGTGTGTACGTGTCCTGGTTGCTCAGCCACTCGTAGATGCGATTCTTTTCTTTGCCGGTTAAAGATTTGCCTCGAGTATTGTCACGGAGGAGATTTCGAGCACCGGCGTAACCGGCCTTGTGTCCGGGCTCATAATACTGTTTCTCAAACTTCATACCGGCAGATTTAACCATCTCTTTTCAGGAGCCGATCGTCTTGGCGGCAGCGGCTCGTGTCTGACTTTACTCGGCGGCGGTGACGTGGCTACTGTACCCGTACTTTTGCGCTTCGCAACCTTTATTCGAGCCGATATTTGTCTAATCATTTTTGAAACGTGGGGATTTCCGACGAATTCATTCGGCGTTTCGGAGCTGGCGATAAACTTTGCAAATTGAAATTGTCCAACGGGTGGATCGTACTGGGTATCTTTTTTCGGCTTATCAATATATCGCTCAGTAAGTCTGCTATATTCGATTGAGGCACGAGACTACCATCTATGAATACGCCGCCCGTGTTGTTCCATTTGAGCCGATCGGACTCGTTAGCCTGCCAGTGTTTAAGCAGCAAGCATGCTTTTTTCTGATGAACTTTTGGCACACTTTCGATAATGGTTTCTTCCGACAGCTGTGACGCGAGATTCTCATCGCGAGGCTCTTCGAGTTGTTCGCTTTCCTTGAAGAACAGAAATCGTCGCAGTGCTTGCAGGTAATTTTTACATTTTTCTTCTTCACTGAAAAATTTTTTCGAATTAAGAATCTCATGCATTTCCGCATCTAGTCGTGATAATTTATCCCCAGGCGTTTGTACACTGCCCTCGGTTGTTGGCGGTGCTGGTATCGCGGGCTGCTGCTGCTGCTGCTGAACAGTCGTAAGCTGGGTGGTGTTTTGTAAACGTTCGACCATCGTCTCCGGTACAACAATCATTTTTCTGGCGTGCTCCATGTTAGTGTAAAATTTTTGAAAAAATCGTACTGATGAGTGGTTCGAGAAGCAGTGGTAAGAAAAAACCACCGCTCCGTATTATAGTGCGTTTTTGACGTTTCCAAGTACCAACGGCGGCGGCGGCAGTAGCTGTAGCGGCTACCTTACCCCGAGCAGCGGCGGTTGGTGGTTCGATCAATTTTCTCAAGACGCGTTTGTACTTTTTTAGACGATGTTTTTCGCACTCCTTGATCTCGACTATTCCGTGTAAGACGTTGAGCGCGCACTCGTAAATACACTTGATGAGCTGTTTATCAGCGGTCCGTATCAAGGCATCGCGCTGTTTTGCGTTGGCGTGACAGAGGGCATTCAAAAGTGCAACGTGTTTTTTTGAAAAATGTTTACTACAAACAATACGTGGATCGGTGCTGCTGCTGCTGTTGCAGGATGTTCTCACGGCCATCGTCACAGAGAGACTGCTTTAGTCTCGTTACAATCGGCACATTAAATAACTTTGTGTATCGCACCCTGCATCTATCACCGAGTCGATTTGCCGCGACGAGGCACGTACGCGTATTGCAACTGATCGTCAGCAAAAACACATGTTCGAAATCTAAAGTCGTCCAGCATATCCTGTTTTAGATCCAAGAGTAGATAGCTATGGGGTCGACTACAGGCATCCATGTAGGCCTCTTGCAGAAATTTCGAGTTTTCGGGATAAACTTGTCGCGCTAGGTACTGGATTTGCGCACGGTCGCGAGGATTCTTGAACAGAACGATGTAATTCGAATTGAGAGACAAATCACGCTGATTTGCACCTTTGTAAAAAAGATTCTGACATAGATATATAGTGGATATGTTTTTGTGATGACAGCCACGTACAAATAAATCGAGTAATACATTGTTAGAAGACTCACGCATCATTCGCCATAGTAAAATAAGACGCGATCAAAGCGCACGTTGCACATTTCAGGCAGATTAGCGAGAAACTGTTTTACGAACACGGTTTTTCCACACATCGTTGGGCCTGAAATGATGCATGTGAATGGATGCTTCCAACGAATATCCATATTTGTTACTGATAAAAACAAACAACAGTCCACCCGTCTTATTGTCAACGATCCCCGCGGCGGCGGTGGCGGCGGCGGCGCGGTCGAGGCACGTCACAGTCAGCTCATCGCGTGCCTCGATATCAGCTGTTTTCCCGGGCGGGCAAGTGCAAGATAAGCTGAAACGACGCGTCCGCTGCTCTCTAGCCTACTACACGAGGTGTGATCAGCTGATGATCGGCCGCCGCGGTAATAAGCTGATTGTTGGGGGTGATGGATAATGGTAAATATATTAATTTTTTTACTTTTACAGTATAGATAAGAATACATCAAGGTAAGGCTTTTCTTTTATTTTCAATCATCTTTATTGAGATGTAGACATATTTTACAATGGATTAGTTATTTTTTTTATAACCAAAAGGAAGAGAACAGTTTTTCGACACATATCGTATTTTTTTAAGAACAACGCTACAAGTTTTGAACTCGTCGCGAGTCACAACTTCGTGCGTAAGTGTGCTCCTGATTGTTGAAAAGTGTACCTTAATTGTATACTTGTCCTTGACGTTGTCGCTTTTGTCGCTTTTGTCGACATTTTCCCCAAATTCATCGTCAATTAGAGATTTTATGATGTCAAAATTTATCTTTAAAGAATTATTGTAATTCAGACGTATACCTTTGAATTTACAACATTCTATAGTGACACCGGTGTCCGGTGTGATTGCCCGAAAAGCGTAAAATTTCGGCGCTGCAGACATCATCGTTTCTATGTACGTACCCTCGCCATAACTTCTCAACTCATCCGTCATAGCACCTAAGAGATTACCTATTAGCGGCTCATATTCGGACGGGTCCTTTTTTATTTTTCACGAAAATGCACGAGTCTGTATCGCAGTATAGTACGCGCGATCCGAGTTTTTCCAATTAACCATACAGTTCGAGGCGTGCCTGTGCCGTTGTGTACGCTGCTATGACGACATTTGTATAGGGTGTCGATGTTACAGCTTCTTCTCTGAATTGCCAATTTACATACAGAATATCGTCATTGATAGGTAAGATGTCGAAAACCTCCTTATCGGTAGTAAATAAAAGCTTCAACAAACTTTCTCGTGATTTGACAACAGTGGTTTGTTTCATATTTGTGCGCTGACCGAATTTACCCCATAAACTATTTAAACAAAGTTTGGCAACAGCCCGTAATCCCGGATTTTTCTTAATTTTTTCACGATCTAGAACGATACCCTCATCGCACTCGTACTCGGCTAAATACCGCGCTTTCGCATTTTCGTTGATACACCAGCTGGGCCAGTCGAAGGGTTCTTGTTTTATCTTCAAAAATAGATTTACATACTGCGCAAAGAGCCCACCTTTCGTACTATCGAAGCGCGTCGTGTCGTACTGCCAAATGATGTATATCTCGCTTATGCAATAACCGAGCTCAACGGCTTTGCGCAGCTCGTCCGCCACCCAAGTACCGGTAAACTCACAATCCGCTATTTGCTCGTGATGACAATCTTCGGTGCGCGCCTCGATGCAACAAGAGCGACACAGCGCAAAGAGGAGGCGACCGTGCATTTTAACAGGCAGCAACGGCATATACAAATTTCGCGGCGGTAAAACTCTGCACTTGACCAAGCCCTCGACACCGTCAAGATTGTTGTAATCATCGCCAATTAATTCGCGATACTCTTCACCTACGAAAATACGCGGATGACCGATTGGGAATTTTCTACGCTTACAGATGTACGGGTACAGCGAACAAATGTCTGTATATTTGATTTTCTCGCCGTCCTTGACTTTGTAAAAAGGTATGATGTTTTCTGTTCGCCCTCCGAAAAATGCATCTCGCGGATTCAAAGTTATTCGACTCATTAGAGGATGATTTTTCACGTAGGAGGCGATCTCTTGGTTTCTCAATTTCACATCGTCAAACTCGCATTCCCATATACTACGAACATCGTAACCGCAATCGCGCATTTTTTGCAATTTAGACATTGTGTTTTCGTATGAGGCGTTAAAGGTGCGACCATAAGCCAGTGATTTCTCACGCGCTTTATCAAAACATTTCGGGCAGCCGTGCGTGTAACAACCCTCGTACTCGTATACCGTGCCTTTATGCTCTCTATTTAAAGGTGGTAAAAATCCGTCCACTAGAAAACCCTCGGGTAATCGAAACGCACGCCCCGCATGAATGATTTCTCGACCATACTCGCGTTCGCACTGAACCAACCACTCTATAGATTTTTGAGAATGTTTGTCACCCCGGCGATAACCGCTAGCAGGAATAATACCTATAGTCTTATCGCATAAGAAATTTTTTCTGTACATAAGCGAGCAAGCACTTGCTATAGTAGTTGCTTCAACGAATGGACAGATTTTACCCACATTCAGAAATATCTCTCGAAATGCAACACAGGCGCGTCGCAAAATCTCCACATCCATACGGCAGTATTCTACTATTTCTTTTTGAAAATCGAAAACATAATCACACCGAGTTTCGTTGTTATACCACGCGTAGAACGTTTGTCGCTCTTTAATAGACATAGAATCTGGTGCGTAAAATCTTTCGTCGGGTAGAGGACCGACGTAATTTTCGTTCTCGGGGATATTAAACAAATGCAGGAAATAGCCCTTTTTCGCGCACGGTGGCAGACCAAAAGTTTCGGGCAATAAACTTAAGCGCATGTGAAAATAATTTAGACTGTCAATAAATTTGGTACGACCACATTGTAGCAAAACGATATTTTTCCCATTGAGCACGACACGAGGATTGGTATTTTCACACTCTTCGACTAAATACCTCAAAATAAACTGGGCATCGAAACCGCTAGCATTGTGCGCGATGCATATAATACGCTCAAACACCGATTTTTCACGAACGTATAATTCAATGAAATGCTTTATGACGTTTTCTCGAAAGATGTGTTCGCGTATACCGCAGGTGTCGCAGCGTATTTTCATATCATCGGCGCGTGTCAGACAGTCCGTACACAAATGTTGAACAACGCACAGATTTGGAGTATGCAAACGCGTCTCCGCTCGCATTTTATACAACGTATCTTGTTGTGTTTCAAAATCGTAAAACACGTAAAGGTACTTTTTAGATTCTTTTAGCTGTTTTGGAGCGCGTACAATCTGCATGTAACACGCGGCGTTTGTTGAGTGGCGTGACCGACAAATTTTACAAAATAAAACACGACATTTATGCTTTCCACGATGTACGTGTACGCGTTTCTGACATGTTTGACATATTTTCAACAAATCGCAAATTTTCTTATTTCGCTTTTTATACAACCCCACCGTTTTATGATTCTGAAAACAAGTGTTTCCGAAAAAACTTCTAAAGCAGTCGTTGCACTTAATCAGCTGAATGTCGTCTTTGCTACAACTAGGTGTAACAAAACAACGCGGCCATATCGAGTTACACACGTGTCGATCAACGTACTGATACTTTTTATTACAACGATCGCAAAAAAATTTACTTTTAGCAGCACCCGTTAAATTCAAAATTGTATCAAAATGATGCGCGGCTGCATCGTAACAAATATTAACGATTTTCGGTGATAGAAGATTGTATAACATAATGCGTCCGTCGAAAAAAGGAGCCTCCCCAGAACCAAAAGTTTGACTATCGTACACGACTATCGCTATATTCGAATTAATTTTTGAATTTCGCGAAACCCACACCCAGTCGCCGGTATTGTAACGCCGGCTGCAGCAGTTAACTCTAACGCGCGCTCCTTTTGTAAGGTGCGACGACTGTCACGTATTACAGTCCATGTTTTTTTCGTCGTGTCAGTCTTGTCTTCTTTTAAGTTAACAAAAGCCTCACCAATAACTAATGCTCGCGACAAGCACAAATTATCAGAGTTTCGAATGATGGAAATTAAAGACCGTTGACCCAGCACATTTACGCCAAAACTTTTCTTTCGTCCAGCCCCAAGCGGCACCTCCACGTACGTAGCTTCAATAGAAAAATTATTGTCTATTTCGAAATTTTCATTGCTTTGCATTACTCCGCTGACAAGCATCCATAAATCATCCACGAAAAAATTTGCGACTGACTGTAGGGAAATACCAGCTGAACCGTGCGCGAAATTTTCACTATTTATCGTAACGCCTATCAAATCACTACTGCCCGCCATTGATACTAAATACGCGTGAATATCCCGCATTACTAACTCAAGCCACAAAATAGGATAAAAATTTTCAGGCAAAGTCTCCAATACACGCATGACTATTCGCACACCATTTACACGAAATCTACGTACATAGTGGTTACGCTCTTCTATGATGGCAAACCGAACACCTGGACCTTGAATACCCATATTATTATTATCGTTTTCTCTAACGCTACCCTCGACGCTATCATTATCGCTGCTGTGTACACGTTGCTCGTCACCGCTATACATACTTTCCTCACGATGCACACTACTGTCGCTATGTATACTACGCTCACTACTACTACTCCGGCTGCTGCTGCTGCTGCTGCTACTACGGGGGCCGCTGCTGCTACGGCTGCTTCGGGTGGTAGAGCTGTCATTATCGCTACTTTGACGACGAGACCGACGACGTACCTCTGATCCCCCGCCTATCCGTGTTGGCGTGTTTACAGCAGTATTTATGACACTTTCGGATGAGTCGAAATCGTCGACACTGTTCTGCATTTGAAACTCCGACGATAACGATGCACTACAGACTGCTGCAACAATAGTTTTACAAAAAACAAACAAGTCTATTATTTTATATAGCTATTACTTTTATTTATTTTTAAAAACACACACGCACGAAGTAATAAATGTTTTCTTTTGAATTAATTCTTCTGGTGGCCCATTAAAACTTTCATGAACACGGTCCAGTAAATCTACGATGTCCGGCGACGTATACAGAGGCGAATTTTCGTCTTCTGCCTGTGTATACAACCATCGCAACTCTTAAGCTCTACGCACGTTGTATATAGGATCAATATAAACCTCTAAATTTGGCGAGTTGAATCGCTCTATGGAATCGATGCCATTTTCGATTCGTCTTATAACTTTTCTTTAAAAAAAAAAAAAAAAAATGAAAAAAAAATGTTGTAAATTAAAAATTTACTCAAACTATAAAATATAAGAAATAAAGATTAAACTTACGCTCATTTATCCTATTGTCAAAAGCATCTCTTTCATCGTACCGATGATACGTCATTCGAGTGCGATCGACGATCTGATGATAAGAACGCTCGGCCTCTGGGACGGTCCGCGTGTAAAAGTTTTGTATTGCCGCGCGCTGAGCATTGTTTGTAGAGGTTGCCGCTGCTGCTGCTGTAGCTATGCTATCGGCAGGTTCATCATCTTCGTCACTGCTTTCAGATACTTATCGTGCATCGATAGCACACTGCACAGCTTCGTTCGGCACAGCATAATTACGATGAATCACACGTACCAAATCACCTTTCGGATACGATCGTCCGATAAAAGTCCGATTAGAAGCTTCGACTTCTGGAGACGAAAAAAAATCTTCTTCCGAACACGACTCGTCATTTCCGTTATCAGCACATGGGGTCGAACACGCCTGCGGAGACCCTATAGGCGACGACGGCATGAAATCAGCGTCAATCTCTTCGCTACTTTCAAGCATCGTGAATCCACTCAAAATTTCGGCTTGATGACCGTCGTTTAAACACTCCGTCGCGGGAACAGAGGTTTCACACACACTTGTAGCCGTGTCCTCGTCGGTATATGGCACAAGCGCTGATGGACCCGAGACACGTTGGCGTGATCGCGGTACACTCGTACCAGCACCATCATCGTCACCGTCGTCATCGTCCAAATCGTAAGACAATCTACGTTTTGCAGATCGCAATGGTACCCATCGACGTATAATGTCGTCGTCGTCGTCGCTGTCATCACTCGAGGACAAAACGGTATAAATTTGCCTATCATCGTCATCGCGTGTTTCCCTTGGAAGATTTTCGCGCGCTGTAAAACATATTTTATAAGAAATGCCTTGATTTAAAAAATAATATTACAAAGTTGAGTACTTACCAACATATTCGTCGTACTCAGTCATTAAACACTGCAAAGGAACCATCTGATGTAGATCACGTAGTAAAATAAATTCGGCCGCTGTGCTTACAGCCAAATGATTTCCACGGAATATCAAGCGATACAGGCGAGCAATTTCACGAATAGTACAGCAGCTAAGAATCCAACGAAACATTATTTTCAGATGTACGCAACTCATGCGTTTCAAGCGACGACGCCACTCAAAGTCGCACACTCTCCAGATAGCAGTATGATTTGTACTTAATCGCAACAAATCCACTACACGTATAATAATACCGCGAAACGTATTTTCCGTAGAGTTTTCCATTATGAACGGTAAATGAAAGAGGTCTTTTCCGTGCACAACACTCATGAAAAGTGACACATACCTCTCGCTGTGCTTCGGCTTTTATGTCTAATAGGGAAAACGGTTCAAATAAAAACGGATTTGTTACAAGCCCAGCCGAAATCACCACACGTATACAGAACTCATTCAGCTGCAATGCTGGCGCCAATGCGCCACCACCCCTTGTATACTCATACATGGCGGACGTCGGCCGTCATCGATATGCGGTTGTAACGTACATATGCCTGCCTCTATAGATAATCATTTGTTAAGGCATTTGTATACATTCCGTGAAAGATGTTTCGGAAAACACGAACACCCTAGCGTGGGCTTAAACAGCATATTATCACCTCAACAGCCGCACACCTTGAGTATACAAAAATATACAGATGTCCCTTTGCCAGGATTATTTAGACCAGCCGTTTTTTCCAAAGCACACGGCTTCTCAGCGATAAAAAGTTATTCTGCTACGGTGTCTTAAAGGACGAAATTCAGTCAAAAACTTTTCTCCGAACCGTATAGTTCGAGGCATAGTTCAACGTTCAAAGCTTTTGAAAAAAAAGTAGAAATGGCCTCTTCCGACAAAAGTTTCATCGATCAAGTGTGCGATATGACGGACGCCCAGTACGACCCGGAAGAGTTAGACGCCATTCTGCTGGAATTGCAGTCCAGGACTGCAACAGAACCTGCTGCGACTATCACGACTAGTGATGCGCCAGAGCGTGAAACATGTGCCGCGTATTTCAATACCGGATATGATACGGGTATTGACCGAAGCGATAGGTGATCAGCGCGAAGAAGTGCAAAATTCACCGAGTAACGATGCGCGTGAAGTGACCGACAGCGTCAGTTTAACGCTCGACAATGATTCCGCTAGTGTACTGTTTAATGTACGGGCTGAGGAAATTGGGAATAATTTGTGGCAAGAAATTTTCGAAGTGCCAGCCGAGAGTGAGCCCATGGATATATCGACACCTGATAACGAGTGTCGTGAATCCATGCCCGCGATACCTGCATGCGCTGTTATTACAGATATAAACAGTGATAGTGCCGACGTCGATCTCGCCGAGTATGACGAGGAAATGTTCGGCCTCATGACTGCTGAAATATTAGCCCTCATACCACCGGCTGATTGTGAAGCAGAGCAGCAGGCGCAACAGCAGGAGCAACAGGAGCAGCAGCAGCAGACGCAACAGCCGGAGCAACAACAACAACACCCGAAGCAACAACAGCGGGAGCATCTCCAAGAATTGCAGGTATTTCAAGGATTGACGCATAGTAAGCACACTGATAGTCTGCACGCACACAAGAAAATGCTCCGCCATCATGAGCGACTATCTTCGGACGCGGATCAAACATACCGCGCCGACCGTGTCCAACGAACACAATCGTTTTACAACGCCAGTTAGGAATTCTTGGAGCCCTTCCAAAAAATAGAACTTGTGCAAACGCTCCAGCGAACAATCAACAGGAGTGTAGCATGTATCAACACAGCAGTAACGGACTCGTGCTTGAGAAAAGGGCACATGTTTATGTTCGTCTTAGCGCGAAAAATATTAGAAGAAAATGCCGCTATCTGCACACCCCCCTTGATGACGCTTTCATCATCAAGATTTATCAATAGCATCCGTATCGTAACAGACGGATGTATTGATAAAAAAAATCTACCACGTGTGACGAGGATAGAGGCGTACAGATTGTTGCACGACCTCTATATGCTACAAGTATGTTGTACCGTAGAGTAAGTATAACTTTTTTTTAAATATTTTATTTCTTATACCAGCAGGCTGTGGACGGTGCCGTTCAGCGACAACGTATTCGACGGGCTTATCAAACGCAAAGATATGGAAAAAATCTTTACGCCCGTTAAGGTAAAAAATTTGGCTGATAGGCGCTTTGTCTATCCTCCAAAAGATGTTACAGAATAATTAACGAAATTATTATTATCTAAATGTACTAAATATTACATATGCCAATTAAATGTAAATTATTTTTAAGTTTTTTTTTTTTTTTAACAAAAATAAATATCCATTATGTAAAATTTGCCTAAAAATTTAACCTCTTGCGTACACCATGTATATACTTTCCTGAATAAACTTTTAATACATTTTTTTTAAAACATTTTAATATTATTCACCATCACATCTTTCCTTATTTATACCGCAACAATTATTAAAACTCCTTATTCGACAATCAGCCAATGCGCAACGCAAATATAGCGCTTCTACACCATGTCAGCCTCAAATAAGGCTATATCTGGTGCATTATTTAATGTCCACTTAGCAACAGGTACATCTTATCGGTCCCTCGAAAAGTGACCTACACTATAACAGGCTCCCCATGGCCGAGGAGGGAGATAACGAGACAGCGGGGAATTTACGCTATACTGGACTCAGGTACACCTTACCGGCCTCCTCGAAAAATCAAAAATGTTCTACACCATAACAGGCCCCCTGGACGAGAGGGGGAGATAACGAGACAGAGGGGAATGTACGCTATACCGGTCTAGACCCCAAACTCGAGGGGAGGGGGAAAATCAATAACGCCGGTCTCGCTATATGGCCCTTCTTACTACTGACGGGTTTGAATTCGTTACACTTAAGTCAATATTGTTACACAAGTAAACGTACTGTAAAAGAGGTCAAATGAGATAAAAATTACAAAAAGGTTTCTTAAATTTTAATAAAATTAGGAAATATAGAAAGTGCGTCTCGAACACATTTTTATATGACCGATCATTTACATCTGAAATGATAAATAGAAAATATGAAAAAACTAGTGGCAGATGTTGACTGTTCTAATCTACACGATTTGTCGTGGTAAGTTATACGATCTTATCTAAAATGTGTTACCAGTAACTCCGAATTTGTTGACGGGCCCTTTGCCTATTGCACGATACAGACTATACCAGAAAACAAGGAGTCTACTATATCTCGCACGAAGAGTTTGAGTGGTTTGCACAGACTCAATAACCGGGTACTCGCTGACCGGGTACAGCCACACAACAACAAATTACTTGTATGAAAGGCGCTCCGTTGATCATTTCCTGGCCTTTTAAAGCCTCGGTGACGATTCGAGTAGTTGTGAAATTAATTGAAACTCGGCAATGATCGACTAATTAACATCTAACGTGCAAGGATGTTATATAAACGCAAGTCAGTGATACTCGCGTGAGAAGTGCTGACTTGCAGGTAAAAACACTCGCTCGGATGTTCGGCGATCGGTCTCATACTATCGCAATCGGTCTAGTATAAGTCGCCTGTATTAGTGCACGAATAAAGTCGTACAGGCACTACACACATACTTAAATGCCAAGAATATATGGACATTACAAGTAAATCCGTAAGACCGAGAACGATACTTTATCAGATTATTACTTTTACATGTTAAAGGGCCAGAAAGTTGCATCCCATAACATTAATCAAAAAATATATATGATACAGTTTTAGAAAGTTTAAATTATAAACGGGATAAGTACATTTTTATTGGTGGACCAGGACGGAGTAAAAAAAGTTATTTCCTTAATGTTTTAATAGATTACTTAAAATTACATAATATACCATTTTTATGTGTTGCTTGGTCCGGTATTGCAGCGAACTTACTTATTAATGGAAGAAGATTTAGTTTTTTTTTTTCTAAACAAAACTCTAAAATCCCATAAAAAATCTAAAATTTAAAATTTCGCGCCTTTTTTCAGGCCACCAATCTAAACTTGTTTTAGTCGGCTTCACTTTTCTCTGTTCTCAATTTTAAGAAAGATATTTTCTACTTCGTCGTCGGTGACTAGTCCAAACAAGCTGTTGCTTATGCTTCCTATTATGCCTAGTGGCACTAGTCTTTTTGCCCTGATACTTCGTGGGTGTCGCGCCGTTGGGTATTGGGTGTGTCCTAGAATTGCTATCGTTTCTTTTATTGTTTCTTGGATATTTATCAATTCTTGCTCTTTTATTTCTAGTAGGTCGATGGCTAAAGCGTGTCGGCACTTTCTCTCTTCGGTTATGGTTTTACAGATTTGAAATACTTCTTTGTACGAACTTCTTGCTCTGAATGTCTGCATAAAGTCTTCTACATTGATGTAGATGTTGAGTTTCCATGTTGCTCTTTTTATTCTAATCACGTTCAATTTTTCAAAATATATTTCAGGATTGGGGTTTAGGGATTCTATCTGGTATACGGGTTCGCATCTGCTCTCGTTGGGTAGATTAAGTATTATTATTAAAATGTTTAAAATTCTCATCCTGTAACATTATTATTGATTAGTCGAGGGAATTTGAATTATCATCATCGGACTTATCCTCTACTGGTTTTAGTTTGTCTATATGTTTTCGTATACGTTTGCCGTTAGGGTACTCTAAAATGACATTTTTCCTACCTAGAAACTCGATTATTTTCAGCGGTTTATTTCTATAAGCATCAAATTTACTTACACGCGGTTCATTGATTAGTCTCGCATATCCACCTACCTTACCCTCGAATGTTTTAACCTTTTTATCATATCTATCTTTTGTTTTAACCTTGTTCGCTATTTGGTTTTCGCCTGCTAAGATTTTTATTTCTTCTAACCTTAATACTAAGTCGCGCATGTAAACATTGTATGTTTTTAATTTTTCATCAGACGGTATTCTCAACGGGAAACGCTCTATTCGTCCGTAATCTAGTTCGAATGGGGTGAAGTTAGTGGCTGCATGCACGCTAGTGTTATAGGTAAACGTCGCAAATGGAGTTAAATGGTCCCAATCGTCGTATTTTTCGGAGTATATTCTAATAAATTCTATAAGTGGGGCGTGGCTTCTTTCTAACGATCCATTTGTTTGCGGTCTGTATCCTGAAGTTGTAAGGTGATTAATTTTGAACAATTTGAGGAGCGATTCGACTATGTTGGAGAGGAAACTGGTGCCTCTGTCTGAGAGTATGGTTCTTGGTGCTCCAAACTGGCAAATGAGATACTTTGATAGTGCATTAGCTATTGTGGTAGCATTAAGGATCTTGATTGGTATGGCTATTAGATATTTTGTTAAATTAGATTGCATTGCCAAGAGGTGACAGTTGCCTCTTGGAGTCATTTTGAGCTTTCCAACTGTGTCGATTGAAACTTTGTCAAATGCTTCTATTGGAGTGTCCGTGATGATCATTGGCTCTCTTGTCTTGAATTTCTCTATTTTCTGCTCTTGGCAGCTTGTGCATCTTCGGATGTAGTCCTGAACATCATTCCTCATTCTTGGCCAATAATATCGTTCCCTTATTTTCTGATAAGTTTGATTGATTCCCTTGTGTCCTCCTATCAGGCTATCGTGAAGGTGGCTGATTATTTCTTTTCTGTGTTTCTCAGCTGGTACTTCTGCTTTCCCGTAACACATTGTCACTCTTATTCCGCTTTGGTGAAAATGTTTGTAAATCATCTCTAAGGTGGACAGTGAGTTCAATTGGTCTAATATATCCCCTTTTCTGGCCACTCGGAAACTTTTGATTTTTTTGTTGACGAGTGTTTCTTTTAAATTCTGAAGAGCTCTATTCAGATCTTCCATTTTGATTACATTGATATATCTGTCTTTTATTATTACTGTGAATATGTAGTGCTTTTTAACTGGCGTAACTAGGACTTGTCCTATTTTCGGCTTTCTACTTTTGATTTTAATTAGGTCTATGGCTCCAATCTCTACTAGTAGTCTACTCACGAACCACGTGTTGTCACAGTCTGCTAATAGGAAGTGAACAATGTTGTTTCTTTTGTGCGTGACGCATTCTCTTATGGTGATTATATTGTGAGGAATTTTCTTGAATTCCTTGGTTATGTGTGTCACGGCATCCTCCGATTCATGGTCGTTTCTTGCTGCAGTGTAGTCTTTGTTTAGTGGCTCCATGTCTGGTGGTGTGAGCAGGAGAAAAGGCACTGTCACTTCAGGTGGTTTTGAAAATCTTATATCTATTATTGATCCTTCTTCTGCCTCTATTTCACTTAGCACTCCTAATTTCTTTCGATTTCTGATTTTACCTCTCGGCGTGCTGTTGGCTGTAGGACTGTCGCTGTTTATTGTTGGCGTTATTGATAGTGTTCTTCTTGTAGTTTTCGTTGTGCTCGTTTTATTAATTTTTGAACACTCTTTCTCAGTACATCGTCCACATCCGCTTCTTCGTCCGTGTAAAATCGTGGGTCTGATGTGTAAATTGCTTCGCGCACTTCATCTGGTACATGATCATCATCTGAGAAGTGCAAGAGTATTTTCAATTGCATCTCTATCTCCGTGTCTGATTCAGTTGTATTGGTACTTCTATCCATTTCATATCTTTTCATGCTTTCTTCGAACTTTTTATTTGCTTCTTCTACTTCTTCTCTCGTCAGGGTTGTTTTAATAGATAGGTTATCTATTGACTCTTCTTCGGTATTTTGTTCGTTTTGGGATGTTTCTACTCCGCTCACTTCTATGGCGATGTTGTTTATGGTTTTGTCTTGGCTTTCTCCTGAAGAAAACACTTCTTCGTCTTGTGTCTCTCCTTCTGTTGTCTCCGAGTCTTCTTGTCGCAATCCACTGTACCTGGGATCAGGTATTGGAGGTTTGTCCAAATCACTGTCTTCATTGGCTGTGGATGATAGCCAAGATCTTCTGGATGGGTTGACTGTCATTGATGTATCTGAGTCTGCATCACTTGAACTTTCGTTAATTTCTCTGTTTTATGATAGTGGCTTTAGATGTTGATACTTCCGTCTCTACTGCCTTTTCCATTTTTGTTTTTCTTCCCAGATGTACTGCCCTACTGGACTTTGTGTTTGCCTACGTTTTGCTCTAGTTCTTTGTGCTATTACACTGTGATCCAACTTAGGTGCTTCTTTATTAGTTTTGGAGCCTATTGGTCTCCCTCTTCCTCTAGGTTTATTCGTTATATCACCCGTTGACTGTATTCTGGTTGCGTTGTTGCCTTGGATGACATCGTGGTGCTTGCTGATGAATTTTCTTGTTTCTTTTGTTTCTCTTCTATGACCATCACTTTGATGCTAGGTAGGTTCTTGTTAATTTCTTCTTCAGTCATTTTTGGCGGGTTTCGTGATAGCGCATCAGCATTTTTATTTCATTTGCCTGGTTTATATTTAAAGGTATATTCATATCCGGTGAATCTGAACATCCATCTCATTAATCTTTGCCCTGGATCTTTTCTGCTATGCATCCAGTTCAATGGTTCATGATCGCTCACTAGCGTGAATTTTCTACCTAACAAATATGGTCTAAATTGATGCAATGCATATAATACTGTAAAACACTCCTTTTCTGTGGTCGAATAATTTCTTTCAGCTTTGTTGAGCGCTCTGGATAAATATTGTATTGGGTGATCGAATTCGTCTTTCTCTTGACTGAGTACAGCACCGATGGCGTAATCAGAAGCATCTGTAGTTAATGTAAATTCTTTATCAAAGTCCGGAAATTGAAGAATTGGTTCTTTCATTAAACATTCTTTTAATTGCTGATAACTATTTTCACACTCTTCTGTCCATTCGAATTTCACATTTTTCTTCAATAAGTCGTTGAGAGGTTTCGCGATTTTTGCAAAGTCTTTTATGTATTTTCTGTAGTAACCAAACATACCGAGTACTCCTCTTATATTTTTTGTATTTTTGGGTGTGGCAAGCTTTGCGATGTCGACTACTTTCTCTGGATTAGGCTCTATGCCTCTAGCGCTTATAATGTGTCCTAGGAAACCGACTTCTCTTCTAAAGAACTCTATTTTGTCTCGTTGCAACACTAGTTTTGCATATCTGAGTCTCTCCATGAGATTTCTAATTCTTTGTTCGTGTTCTTGAAGATCTTTACTATATACTATTATGTCGTCTAAATAGACCAACATCTCTATGTTTTGCAAACCCCACAGTACCTTCTCCATTAGTCGTTGGAATGTAGCCGTTGCATTTTTCAATCCTTCAGGCATTCTATAGTATATTCGTAGTGTCCATTTACAGTTGTGAAAGCCGTTTTGTAACAATCTTCTGGGGCCATTGGTATTTGTTGAAAACCACTTGCAAGATCAAAAATGGAAAAATATGTGGCTCCTCTCAATTGATCCATTATATCAGCGATGTTGGGTAGAGGGTAAGCATCACTGATTCTCTTTTTGTTGAGTTCTCGGAAATCAATCACCATTCTCCATCTTGGGTTTCCTTGACTATCAGGCTTCTTGGGTACTATCCATACTATGCATGGCGAATTTGATTCTCTAATGATTCTCTCACGCAACTTCTTTTCTACACTTTCTCTAACCACTTGTTTGTGTTTCGGTGGATGTCTGTATTGTTTTGTGTTTATTGGTATATCGTCTTCTAGATGGATATGATGCTGAATCATGTCTGTGCATGGCAATTTGTCTCCGGGCAATAGAAATATGTCTAAATAATCCTCTATAATGCGGTCTACAATTTTTAGTTCTTCTTTATTCAGGTGGTTTCTTCTAGTAGCTTCTTTCACTTTCTCCAATCGTTTAATTTTATCCACTATAATTTCGCCGTTGAAATCATTATCTGTCTCTTCTAAAAATTCTAGTTCAGTCTCGAACGGTATGAGTTCTTTGGCATCAACTTCTATGGTAACATCGTGTTCACTTGTATTTATTGCTAGCATTTTGCATGTGTTGTTATCATTGATTACTACTCCTTCTCCCAGAAACACGTCTTTGTTTCCTACATCTATTCTTGGGATATATCCTTCTTTCAATTCAGTTTTGATTAAATTGATTGTGATGACTTGTCTCATTCTGGCTTTTATGATGTGTTTTGTTTTCATGGGTACGTCTGCGTTGTCTGAAGTGTTCACGTTGTATGATTCTTTGTTACTATTTCTCTCCTCAATTTGTAGTATGTCACTTGATTTATAAGGGTTGTGTGCTCTTTTTCTTTGCTCTCTGTATTCTTTTTCTTGACCCAAAAATGACATTGGGTGCATTACGTCTCCGCTCACCATCAAAGCGTTGTTGTGATAAGAGATGACGGCTTCTTCTTTCTTTAAGTAATTCCTTCCTAGTAATCCATCATGTGGTGTTGGAAAGTCGTCTCTAACTATGTGAAATTTTACTGGACTATTTTTGATGAGTAGGTAAACAGATCCTAGAGTTGGCACTGTTTCCGCAGTAATCCCTCCAAGCCATCGTACATCTTGCATGTTTATCGGCATGTTGTCGTCTATGAACCCTAATTTTACTAAATTTACCGTTGCTCCATTGTCTATCATGAAGGTCATCCATGGTTTAGTGGTCCCTTCTGGCACTCGTATTTTCACTGCTGTTGGTTCATCATTTTCCCAATGAAACTCTTCAGGTCTCGTGCAGTTGGCTGAACACATTCTTGAAATTCGGGCTGTTTTGTTAGGATTGTCATTACCGGTGCTCTCTATGCTCCGTAGTTGTTCTGGCTGTGCTTATTCGGGTTCTGTTTGCCTTAATTGTAGTTCTGCATCTGTTGTTGGTATTATTATAACTCTCTCGTCTATCTGGACCGCTGGGTTGATAATCTTCGCGACGTCCGTTTTCGTGGTTAAAGATTTGCCTTTGATTTCCTTGTCCATTTTTTCTGTTCCATGACGGCCAATTACTTCCTCCTTGTCGATTGCTGTTGTTATACCCCCGATGGTATCCCCCTCTGCCATAATTGTTATAATTACCATTGCCTCTTTAATACCCGTTACGGTTGTAGTTGTTTTGATGATAATTATTTCTTCCGTAGTTATTTAAAGGTTCTCTTTGTTCGGGTTGATTTACATACCCCATATAGTCTTCCTGTTCATTTACATAACCTATGTAGTTCTGTCCTCTGTGATTTAGCTCGTCATACCTATTCTGGCTTCTGTATCCCTCTTGTCCTCTATTATTGTATCCACATTCATTTCCATATCCGTTATTATAAGAGTTGTGTCCATTATTATAATATGGAGTTATTCGTGGCCTTGAATCTGGTATGATCCATGCTTCCATGCGTGATTCCAATCGTACAGCCTCCTCGTATGCTTCTTGCAGATTTTTAGGTCTAATTATGTCTACTCGTTCGGATAATTTTGCTGGCAATCCTTATATATATATATATATATATATATATATATATATATATATATATATGTCAACTGCTAACATTTCTAGTGGTTCCATCATTTTGTCAAGATTTTCTTCTCCCTTTTCTTCCTTTAGAGCGTTTTTGGCGCAGCTCAATAGTACATTTAATTCGTTATAAAAATCTCCAACTGTGTCGTTTGTATGTGCGTGTTGTAATAGCTGAAGTCTCTTCCTGAACCAAATCTCTGTTTTAAATGCCTAATCAATTCATCTATTGTTGTTATGGTTTTATTATTCAAACTCTTTTTCGCTGGTCCGGTTATTCTTTGCAGCATATTCCGCATAAATTGTGGCCTGATGTCGTTAGTGACTAATTCATTTGTATTCTTCAAATCTTGAATGTAGTCTCTTAGTTTGGTGTGCCTTCCATCAAAACTCCATGGTATTCTTTCTGCATGCTTTGTAACCCATACTGCACATAACCTGCAAAATTAAAAAATGTTCATCCGTGCCTTAGCTCGGCCAAATTCACTGCGCATGCTTGGCCATCACTCGGTCGAGCGCTCATACCAACACGACTACGCTGAGTATGTCGTAGTGACTCATGCTGCTAGTGAAGTTTTTGGAGGTTGGTACGTCGGTTTTGGCCATTGACGCCACGTTGAAATGGTTTTAGGCACCGGCTTGGTCGGGCAGCACATCATGCTGGCTAACACTGGATAAATCATTGCATTTTAACATTACTTACTTTCAGGCGATACACTACAGTCACACAATGTACGATACATTAAGATAGACAACAATTAAGTTGACATTTATTTATGCGATATAAAATTAGTTCTTAATGACCACATTTTGTAATGCTTAAAATTAGTTTATTAGGATCATCCTAAATTTACCAGCACGTCCCCATCTTTATATTTTCTGAAGGTTTAACATTTTTATGGTCCATATGTTTGAATGGTATTGTTAAAAACATAAAATTTATTGGCAAGTGGCGGGACGAGTCAGTAATAAGAGTCCGCCGGGCAGTACTACGAGGTATAACGTCCGAATACATCATAAACGTTAGCTCCGTGGTTAGAGCTTTTGCTTGCTAATCTTGGTTCTCTGGGTTCAAGCCCGATCGCGTCTTTTCTTTTCGCTTTCTAACTCGTCACATTTCTGTCTGTAACGAGTCTAAAGCGTCCGATGGCAAGTATAGGTTTGGGAACTGTTGTTCCTATTATTATATTTGGCGCACGTAGAGGAAGGTAGAGCCGGATGGAAAAGACTTCTCAAGCGAATTGCGAATCGAGAAAGTTAACTTTTATTTACAAATGCGACTAATATGTTCGGCGGCCGATCCCAGAATGACGAACAGGTGCGCGCTACCTGCTCGCCACAGCGTGGCGTCGGCCTAGTTGCGCTCTCAGCTCCATGACGGCCAGACTCGTTACGAGAAGTCGGGCCTGGGCTGGAGCGTCTGTTTGCGCCGGCGCTGATGCTGCCCAGCGCTAACCACCACATAGGTATACACTATACTCCCAGAGAGCATGGCGACCTTAGTATATTTTGAATGTGCTTCTTAACTTATATAAGTTTAATTATTTTGATTAATTTTTTGTTTACTATGCTGTTAATACTTATGTATTTATATCATAGAAAGGAGATTTTCAACATCATAATATTTTGCTTAAAAATTTTTCTTAATTATGATTGAAAATTCATCTGAATTTTTTGAAATTTAGGATATCTTAACACCCTCGATGGATTGCCACCTTGTCGTGTGCTCGAAAGGGCAGGTGAGAGGGATCCTCTGGTCATTCCTAGGGCGAATCTCAAACGTAATCCCGGGAGAAAGTAATTGTTGTTTGTATCTGATTTTCAGTAAGATGGGCTCTTAATTGTACGTGAATCCCCGTAAAAAAGGCTCTTGCTCGGATGCGGGTTCCCCCTTAAGGGCCTGAGAGCGAGTGTTAGCCAGGCATATGCCTAATCCACGAACCTTGAATAAATAAATTCTCAATACATGCAACAAACACGTTCTGGAACGCAGTATGGAAAGAAGTCATTTTTGACATCATCTTGGCATCCAGAGATGTTTAGTTAGAAGTAATAGATTAAAGGGTATCTGAAGAGATCGCCAATTCGGATTACCAACTAATAGATTTTCAACTTCAAGAATGTAGTACGATAAACGAATTTACAAGGAATCTCAGGAAGACTCACTGATCAGGTTATAGGAAGGAACTAAAGGCAAAAATCAGTAGCTTCCCTTTTACCTACGGAACGGCAGAAGACATTGACCACTGTTGTAGGATCCTAAGAGACATACTTATCAGTTTTTAAGAGAATAAATGTAAACTTTGACTAAGGAAGGGAATTTAAGGAAACAAGTGAGGAAATTGCTCAACTGTTCTCAACGCATGAAACGTGATAAGGATAACTGGTTGTACAGACAGGCGCAGAGGAAATATGAGAAAGGAACTGGGAAAGCTAGCGTGGAAGGCTGGAGGTATTACTGCAACGGTCGAAGAATGGTATTAAAGACGGTGAGGCTGTGCAGTATTCTGCAACCTCCAAAGAGCCCCTTGGTTGACTTGACCAAACTAGAATCAGGGAATCAGGCCAAAAATTAACGGAAAACTCTTTAGGGCTTGATGAGAGCTCATTTTCCGGACTTCATGGAAGGAAATGAGCTAGAGACCCTTCGGCTCACTACCCAAGGAGAAGATTGAAAATCAGCTAAAAGGATCACAGACATAGCAAAAATAAGGTGATATGTTCGAGCCTGATAAAGGTTCAGGCCCGGATAGTATTTTTTCGGCACTGCTGCAGCAAGGCATCGACATTCTAATACCGGAAAAATTGTTTCGCACATGCCTGGCACTAGGGTACATATCGGAGGAATGAGGAATGGCAAGAGTTGCGTTCTTGCCTAAACTAGGCAAAGTGCAACACACAATCGCGAAAGACTTCAGGCCCATCAGCCTGGTCCCATTTTTACTCAAGACGTTGGAAAGGTTGGTTGACAAGCTTATTAAGAAGACATCATTAGTCAAAGCTCTATTGCCCAGGAAGCAGCATGCCTAACAGACTGGAAAATCGGTGGACACAGCGCTTGTGGAGGCTTCATACAACAGGGAATAAAGGATGGTGTTGATGGCCTTCCTAAACGTCGAAGGGGATTTTAACCAAACAAGCGGCGAAGTGATCAAGGTGGGAATGGGGGAGCACGCAGTCCCAGCAACCGCCGTTAGATAGATCAGCAATATGCTAAACTCCAGATCAACATTGACTAGCTGGGAGTCGCGTACAAGAAAAGGCAGGGTTAAAAAGGTCTGCCCACAGAGAGGAGTATTGTCACCGACACTATGGTGCCTTGTGATCGATAACCTGATTCGCACCCTAAATGAAGAGGGCATGAAGGCACAGGTGTACGCGAACGACATCATCATCTTGATAAGAGGAGACGACGAGGATGTAGTAGAAGGCGTAATGCGGTACCCTAGTAAGATCGATGTCATGCTGTGCACAAACAGGTACAAAACCAGGCCAGTGGACGGGCTTCAACTTCAAGGTGTCCCACTAAAACTAGTTACCGAGACTCAGTACCTGGGGGTCACGATCGACCCTAGACTCAACTGGGATAAGCACATCAGAACAAAATGTGATAATGCGATAAGCACTTTCTGGGACCGCAGGAGAACTTTAGGCATCACATGAAGCCTGAAACCAGATAAGGTAAAATGGCTATATGAGGACATTATCAAACCAAGGCTTACACATAGAGCGATCGTCTGGGCTCATGAATGTGAGCTTAAAACTTACACTAGAGCACTGGACAGAGTGCAAAGAATGGTGATAGAAGGGACCACAGGATCTATGCAGACAACACCGACAGCTGTTATGGAGACTTAGCTGAATCCCCCCTCCCCACGAAATAAGGTCATAATCACCACCCCAGATAGCGAAGGATGGCAAAGAGGATCACACACTCTGCTTGAGGGCAGCATATTCTAGTACACAAATGGATCAAAAACAGAAAGTAAAGTAGGGGCAGGGGCATAAAAAATAGGGGGTATACAAGAGATCGTATGCTCTATTGACCAGCATGTCGCAGTCTTCCAGGCCAAATTTAGGGCCATCGCAGAGGCAGCAAACTGCCTGCTGAAAAGAGGCTCAAGGCACGAAACTGTAACATTTTGTTCTTACAGCAGGGTGGCTTAAATGGCGCTAGATAGCATCAGAGTTACTTCAAAAGAAGTTCTTAGCTGCAGACACTGGAAATACTGGCAAGCGGTAACGTCATGAAACTTCTGTGGATCCAAGGACACTCTGGCGTGATGGGCATCGAAAAGGTAGACAGGCTTGTGAGCAGAGTCCCTGATAGCCTCCGCGCAAAGAGGTGTGCTGTTGCCCTACTAGCTTGTGAAGAAAAACAGAGCCATAAAGGACTGACTTAACAAGGAACTAAGCGCTAAATAGCAGAATATTTAGGGACTCAGACAGGCCAAGGCTATTGTAGGCGATAGCCCTCCTGCAAAATGGCTCAAGACTGCAAAAGGACTTAGCAGAAAAGGATTAAGATCAGTCGTGGGCTGGCTGACTGGGTACTGGAAAGTAAGATACCACCTGCAGAGGATTTCAGAGTCCAGATACTGTATATGGTGCGAAGAGGAAGAGGAGACAACCGCACACTTGTGCAGATGACCTGCTCTTGCAGGGTTGAGGCAGAGGGTGTGGGAAGTCCCTTTTATGGACATAGAAGATTTAAGGGCTGCTAACCTGGCATCCATATGCCTAGTTGCCGCAGCCATAAACTAGAACTCGTAGCTTTAATGTTTAATAGGTACAGGAGGCACAGCACAATGAGCTTCGCCTAAGTGCTCGACCGGCATTTTCCCGTGCAGAGGCTGCCGCAGTTCACCTCCGTATTTATTACTATTTATTTATTTATTCCAGGAAATGTACAAGGTATGAGGTTCATACCTGTAATCCTGCAGAGGTACACATAGGTACCTGTTAGCAGGCCTGGTAACAATATAAAAATACAATTTAAAAACTTAAATGAGAACTTAAAACTATTTATATACTACTATTTATATACATACAGTTCTTGAAACAAAATTAGTTGCGCACGTACCGCAATAACAAGTTTATAATTCTAAACTTTAAAAGTTACATTTTATCCAAGCTTTAATAACTCTCTTTTGGGAGTATTTTTCTATATTCAACACTTTAAGATCATTTGAGAGCGCATTACAAATATTGATTGCTTTCATGTAGCTATTTTTATTACTATTTCTTTTTTTTTAGATATTATAATACTTTTGTTTCTAGTAACACTATCTAATGCTGAATATTTGTCTTTAAGATCATGGTGATGTGATTTCAGAGATTCTAGGGCGAAAAGTTGTTCTTATTTAATGGATTTTCATTCACTAGAAAATTATTTCGATTGACGATTCCTAAAATTCTGTTCTGAAGTTTTTGTAATTTGTCTCGACAATTACTATAGGCTCCACCCAAAGCGATGATACCATAGCTCATAACGCTATAAAAGAATGCGCAATAGATCATTCTGAGTGTCTCTGTGGGCATGTATTTATAAATTTTACAAAAAATATAAACTAGATATTTAGTTTTCTTAATTACATATTGAATATGGATGTCCCACTTTAGATTGCTGTCAAAGACTATTCCTAGATATTTAATATTTTCTACTCTAGTTACATCTGTTACAATGCCGCTACCCGAAGCGGGTCTTGGGCGTTGTCATCCAGATCGGACGGGTGGGTGCCTATCACCATTACACAGCGCGTCCTCAGGTTGCGGATAGAGGAACAGCCCCTGAGAAAGAGGTTAGCTGCGAATAAATTGAATAATCAGCCTCGGACAGCCCATAGGAACAGGCGTGGGTGTGATGAGCCCACACTGTCGAACGCATTCATCTAGAAACATTACGCAAGCACCACAACAAAAACACTTCACATTATCTCTTATCTTTCAATCTATGTCTTTCATCACATAGTACAAAAATGGGCAAAAATCCTGCTGCCGAGGAGGATGCGGGAGCGATGACAACTGCCCCGCAAGGGGATGTGTAGAATGATTCGTCACCTGGTCTTACGCGGAAACCGTAGTGTGTCTGACGACAAGTTGACACTGTCCGCGTTTAAAGAACTCGTAAAGGAAGCTGATAGGTACAGTCTAGATTTGGTAGCAATACAGGAATCGCGGTGGCCAGATGGAGTACTAGCATCGGGTATCTTCACGTACCTGTATGGGGCAGGCAGCGGAGGATCTCTAGGCACTGGATTTCTCGTAAGCAAAAGCATCATACATTCGGTTAAAAGTGTCCAATCCGTAATGATAGGCTCTCGTACATCATTATCGAAGGTGGACGGTATAGATATGTATTTATTTATGTACACTGTCCTACGGAGGACAAAGAAGAAGAAGCTAAGGATCTCTATTACGAAATTTTAGAGCAGGTAATCGACCAGTTCGCGTCTTACGACACAAGAATAGTATTAGGCAATTTCAATGCTAAAATAGGTAGGGAAGAAATGTTTAGGCCTACTATAGGGAAGGAAAGCCTGCACGAAGCCAGCAATGATAACTTTATTAGAGGCAAAAGATCTTATAATCAAAACTACGTATTTTAAGCACAAGGACATACACAAGGCAACGTGGACATCGCCGGACGGGGCCACACAGAACCAAATTGCTTATTTCCTCATTGAAAAAAGACGTCATACTAACGTTCTCGGCGTAAGGGCTTATAGAGGGGCAGATAGCGACTCGGACCACTTCCTAGTAGTAGCCAAATTAAGAGCTAGATTAGTAGCGAATCAACATAGTAAGCGAACAAGCAAGGTAGAAAGCTTCGATATTGAGAAGCTACAAGATAGAACAGAGCGAATTAAGTACCAGACAGAAATTAATAACAGGTCTCAGGCACTTGAAGAAACAAACACATCGCCGGAGGGGAATGACGAACCGAATAGCTTATGGGGGGACATCGGAAAAACAGTAAAAGAGGCCGCGAAGAAAGTACTGGGTAAAAACAAAAGCCAAAGAGCAAACCATGGTTTGACGAAGAGTGCGAACTCTGGTTTGAAAGGCGAAAAAAGGCTAAATTATATAGCTTACACAACAGAAGCGATAGAACCGTAGAAGAGTATTCTAACGTAAGGAAACAGACGAGCGCGATCTACAGAAATAAGAAGCGGGAGTATCAAAAGAAACTTATTAGGAGAATAGAAACTAATAATAAGGAAAATAACCCCCATCGAAATGTACAAAGGGATTAACGCCATCAGAAAGGGTTTTCGGAGTAGAGCGCAATTGATGAAGGACGAAATTCGTAACAAATGACAACGAATTACTGTCGCTGTGGAAAAATTATTTCGATAAATTATTAAACGTGCACGAAAATAGTGAAGAATTAGGGAACGAAATTCACACTGCTGAACTCCACGTGGAGGAATCGAGCTACCGATAAGTAGAGGCTGCGATTAAAAAACTAAAAAACAACAAAGCCGAGGGAAATGACTCTATACCAGCCGAGCTACTCAAATATGGAGGCGTCGAGCTCACTTTTAAAATCTATAAACTAGTATGTGCTATCTGGAAAAATGAAAAAATGCCGGAAAACTGAAAAAAATCCATCATCATACCGATTTTTAAAAAGGGAGATAAGACAGACTGCAATAACTATAGGGGTATCTCACTTTTAGCAACGTGCTACAAAGTTCTGTCAAATGTAATACAAGCTAGACTCACCCCATTCGCGGAAGATATAGTAGGAGATTATCAGCGTGGATTTCGGCGCAACAGATCGACGAGCGATCAAATGTTTACCATAAGACAGTTGTTAGAGAAAAAGTGGGAATTTTGCGAAAACATACACCAACTATTTATAGATTTTAAAAAAGCGTACGACTCTATCAAGCGAAGCAAAATGTATCAAATTCTAGTACTTCTCGGTGTACCAAAAAAACTCGTGAGATTAATTCAAATATGTCTGGACGGAATCACGGGAAAGATCCAAGTAGGCGGTAATGTATCAGAACCCTTCACGATACGCGATGGTTTAAAACAAGGGGATGGGCTCTCTACGGTGCTGTTCAATTTAACGTTAGAGTATGTCGTTAGAAAAATGCAGCCTAGCCAGCTGGGCGCCACGCTTAATGGAAGAACGCAGACACTAGGCTACGCAGATGATTTGGATATACTGGGAGATTGTAGGGAAACGGTAATAAGGGTTAGAAGTAAGTGAATCAAAAACAAAGTACATGATTGTGGACAAGCTAGACATCTGCAGAGGGGAGGGAGATCTCAGAGTTGGGAATTTTACTTTTGAAAAGGTTAGCGAATTCAGGTATCTGGGTACTACCATAAATGATAGAAACGAGATTAATGTCGAAATAAATAAGACTCCATCGGGTAATGCTTGCTTCTACGCCGTGAGCTATTTACTCAAGTCGAGGCTGTTGTCTAAAAACGTTAAAATAAGAATATACAGGACAATAATACTGCCGGTGGTTCTGTACGGGTGCGAAACGTGGGCACTCACTAAGCAGGCGGACAACCGTTTTAGGGTATTTGAAAATAAAGTCTTGCGAAAAATATAAGGGCCGAAGAAAGATGAGGAAACATGAGAATGGAGGAGACTTCACAATGATGAGTTACATAATCTGTACGCGTCATCAAATATTAACAGAATAATAAAATCACGCAGATTGGGATTGGCAGGGCACGTAGCGAGAATGGGAGACGACCGTACGGCAGCGCGTGTCATGAAGGGCAGGCCGATGGTAACGCGACCTCTAGGTAGACCTAGACGTAGATGGGAGGACAACGTAAAAGCGGATGTAGTAGAAATAGGACGGGTGGGTGTCGATTGGAGAGGTGCATATTGGGTGGGGTTGACACAAAATAGGGCAACGTGGAAGGCTTGCATAGATGAGGCGATGAACTTTCGAGTTCCAAATGCGACCTAAAAAAAAAAAAAAAAAAACTAGTTACATTTTAATCAAAAATTTGGATATTTATTTGAGCTGGTACACTTCCAATACTGCTTCCAAATTTCATGTGAAAAGTTTTTCCTATATTTAATGACAACTTGTTTACAGTCAACTACTCAGCCATCACAGATAAAAACTTGTTCATGCTAACCTGACTTTCTAACCAATCATTACCAGAGGCTATAATAGCAGTGTCATCTGCATACGAAATAATGGACTCAGGGGGGACCGCCTTTAATACATAGTTAATGTACAGAATAAAAAAAAAGTAAAGATGGCGTCGGGAGGGAAGCGTCTCTTGACAAGGAATGTAAAAAGTTTCTGAAGTGTCACTCGCAGAGTGAAGTGACAACAGCGATTTGTATTATATGTTATAAAGCTTTCCACCAGAGCTGTGCTAAACAAAATAATCTAAGTTCTATCAGTGACAGACTAATAGTTATGCAGTGAACATAAAAGCCTAATCTCAAATGCTGATGTAGACTGTCTGAGTGAATCGACATAGAAACTGATTGCTCAAATAAAGCTGAGGCAATCAGATAAAATCAGGAAAGAGATACTAGAAAATTTAGCAAATAAATCTCAGAACCTGCTAAACTCAACAATTAGAGATAATGCAGTTGAATTGAAAGTTATGCAAATAAAAAATGAACTGTTAAAACAGCTGAACAATGAGCTTAACGAAAAAAACCGCTGCCAATTCATTAACACGTAGCTTCCTCCAAATAAATTTATAGTTCCAATAGATAAAATATTATTTAAATATATAATGTTAATTATACAATACTTTCTTAAATATTTTCAATCTCGATTATTTTGCTGAAGGAGCAATTAAAGAATAATACCAAAAATGCGGATCTGAATTAGTTGGAATTGAGTACAGGGCAACTACAAAAGAAAAGTTTTATTTATATTTTAATTGTATTATTAATAGTATACAATATCTCAATGTTTGTGATTAATATGTTACGTCATCATACTGATGTATATATATATATATATATATATATATATATATATATATATATATATAATTCAAATATATTCAAATATATTCAATATATATATATTGAAACGCTGGGGTCCACTAGTGCAGCCCAGCGTTCTTAAATCTAGTTTCGCGAGCCGCCTCGGCCCAGGGCGCCAGGCATCGAGATGCCGAGGATCCCGCGGTCCCCTTTCCGTGTGAGCGCCACCCTGTGTTGGGGTCTGACGGCGTGGGAGTTGAGCTCGGCTAGCTTCAAGGAATGGGTATATCGGACAGGGTCGTGGGTTATAAAACTCATTAAGGCTTACTGCTGATATGATATGTCGTATTTATTCCACATTTTCTCTTTTAACAACCACGGCAACCTGCCGAGAACCTGCGGCCTCTACAATCCAGAGGCTCTACGCTGAATTAATTAACTACTATGTGGTGCGCCACTCCGCCGGTCGAGGTCATCGTGAGGAGGAGCGAATTTACGCATGCGGCCTCGCAACAATTTTTAGAAATTCTTATCTCCGTCCGGGGAGATCACCCACGCCCACCGAACAATCGACGCCAACGCCGCGCTCGTCAGCGCGCCGTCCGCCGACTTGCCGGTGCGGGCGAATACCTGCCTCGCCTCTCTGGTCGTCTACCGGCCCCGACGACCAGCGCGTCCGTCGCGGTGTACTCTCGCGAGTTATGCGATTCCCCGACCCATCAAACGCTTATTTTCCCATACACCACACACACGCGAACTACTCCCCCCTCTCCGTGCCTATTCATGGCTCGACCTGCCACGTTGCGAGGTTGTCGGTGCCTCTCTCTAATTATTTTTACGAATTAACAGAAATATTACGGTATACATATACACATACATCCATACGGACATTTTCTAAAAACACGTGATTTGAACTTCTAACTCACCAAAAAGTATTTTCTAGAAGTTTTGACGGAACTCAAATTGTTACTATTACAAAGCTTCCTCTAGGAGGAAGCAAAATGTTTTGCTAAAAGAAATCATAGGAAAGCAAAAAAATCAATAGACAAATAACAAATCTTATGCTGAAATAACTGTTAATAAACCTCAACAGAAGAAAATTCCTAAAATTATAGTTAATTATATAAATAGTGAAACGCAAGCTGATGTCAAAAAGAGGAGAGCAAAATGTTTAATAAAGGATAAGACTATTAAACCAAAAGAGGTGTACATGAAGAATAGAGATGAAATTGTGATTAAATATGTAACCAATGATAGTTGTTGTAGTAGCTGAAAAGATTTTAAGAGATAAGTTAGATAAAATATGTGAAATAAATACGGAGCAGTTAAACAATCCAAAAATCAAAATAGTTGGAATAGACAATTATATAAATATGGACGAGAATAGTATTGAAGAAGATATTAAAACCAAGAATTTCGCAAGTTTTAATACAACAATCTTTGTTAAAAATGCCAGTTACAAACAAATTTTCTATTTTCTTGAAACCTACAAATTTATATGAAATAACAAGCATTGTAAATGACATGAAATTGAAAAATGGTGGTGTTGACAAAATCAATGCTAAAACTCTAAAGATTATTAGTGATGGTATTGCGAAACATCTAGCTTCTATATTTAATGTACGTATAGAAAAGGCCATATGGCCGGATGCATTCAAAAATGCTTAGATTGTACCTATATATTAATCAGTTTAAAGACATAATTCTTCGAATGACAGATCGATTTCATAAGTATCTAATATAGCAAAAATTTTTGAAAGAATTATATATAATAGAATCTATGATTTTAATTACATAATATAATATCAGGGCACCAATTTGGATTTATGAAAAAAATAGGCACAAAGAATGCTCTAAATCACCTATCAAATATATTATATGATATGTTGGATAACCAACCCTTGTAACTTTTATAGACTTAGCAAAAGCCTTCGATACTGTCGATCACGAGATTTTACTTAGAAAATTATATCACATTGGTATAAGAGGGCAAGTGTTGGACTTAGTGACAAGTTATCTTAGTAATATATCAGAAGGTTCGAATTGGTAATGTTGAAAGTGACAATATGTTAATAATCACTGGAGTTCCACAAGGGACAATTTTAGGGCCACTCTTTTTTATATTATACATAAATGATCTGCTGAAAAAAATTCCGTTTGAATCAATCTCGTCCTTCGCTGATGATACAGCTATTATAGCTAATGGTGATATGCATGAAGTGATGCTCAAAATACTATGAATAATTATCTATTAAGTGTTGATATTTGATTAGCAGTTAACAAATTATCATTAAATTTTGATAAGACAGTTTTTATAACTGTTGGGAACTACAGTGACAGTGTCCCTACCCAAATAAATATAATGATAAGAGATTAAGCAATAGCTAGAATGGAGAATTGTAAATATCTCGGAACTATTTTTGACTATAATTTGATAGGATAAGCGCATCCAATATATTATTAAAAAAAAACAAAATATTTAGTTTACATATTCTATAAGATATCCAAGTCAATGCCAACTGAAATAATGATAATGATTTATTATGCTTTTTTTCATAGTATAATTACATATGGTATTATAGTTTGAGGTGGAGCTTATAAAAATAATAGAAATCTGCTTCAGAATCTACAGAAAAGGATTCTAGAAACTGTAAACAATAATAAGTTTATAAAGAATAGTCCGACGAATCTTGAGCAACTTTTTTCTTATGAATCTTTAATTTATCACCACGATGGTCTCAAATATCAGTATCTGAATTCTAATAGTAACTAGGAATAAAAACTTAATTATTGTTGAGCTTTTTATTAGGCCTGGCGTGACTTTGAAAATAAATAACACTAATTCTCAATCGAACAAACACTTTATTTATTGAAGCTTACCCTCGAGCTTACTTAACACAAGTAAAAAGGAATAAATCGAACTTAACAAAGGAACTGAGTAAAAAACAATTGAATCTCGAACGCGTCTTTCTCGCATGAGAGCACACAGAGAAGTGAGCGTCGCCGCCGCAGCCGCGACGTCGACGCTGGCCTCAGTTGGACGGGGAGAGGGGGAAGCACAGTCCCAGCGTGCTCCCTCCGCAGTCGTTGGAATTCTGCTCGCTTATTCTCAACAATTATACCTAAGCATAAAAAAAGTAAGCAAAAAAAACAGTTACCTGAAAGCATTAACGGTTTTTAACGTGCTACCAAATGAAATAAAAATTTTAGATTGTAAAACAGTATCTCAAAAAAATAAATTAAGGAATTGGATAAAATCTATTATCTATATTGTTACTATAAATATGATAAAACAATTAATATAAATCATAAATTATCACTGCAATAGCAAATTTTATTACGTATTATTTTAAGTTTTAGTCTTAAGTTAGTATAGTTTTGTATTGAAGCCAATCCTGCGAATAGGTGCCTGCGTGCACGTCTGCGGGTTACAGGGGTATTGTACCTTTATTGTACTACTACACATGTAGAATTTTTTATTGGTCCAATAAATTACTAAAAAACAGCGGTCCCAAGATCGTTCCTTGAGGCACACCAGTGTTAACTACTAAACTACCACTTTCAGTACCATCTATTTGACTACTTGGTGTCTGTCACTCAGTTAGATATCTGGATAGGAGATCCAACGTTTGACCCCTGATTCCAATACGATATAATTTTGCAAGTAGTACACTGTGATCTACAGTATCAAACGCTTTTGCTAAGTCTAGGAACGTTATTATCTTAGGCTTACTCTTATCAACATTGTTATATAGTACGTTAGTTATATAATTTAGAGCATCTTTTGTACCGATCCCTCTCATGAAACCAAATTGTTGCTTTGAGATTATATTGCACTGTTTAAAAAAATCATGTATTCTATCCAGGGGCGCGGCAGCGCCCTCGATGTCAAATATAAGTACTAAAGTACTATACGCGCTGTCGGACGCACCGCAACCTTATATTCTTTAAAATGGAGTTTTCTAACTTCTACAAAATATTCAAACATTTATATCTTATTGAAATACGTCGTTTTATCAGGCGAAGCAATGTTACTTTTAAAGATATTCAAAGAACTTTATAACTAGCTGACTCTCGTTATCTCTCTCTCTCTCTCTCTCTCTCTCTCTCTCTCTCTCTCTCTCTCT
>QLSS01000594.1:0-13330 GCA_024372645.1 Trichomalopsis sarcophagae | reverse complement strand
CTCTCTCTCTCTCTCTCTCTCTCTCTCTCTCTCTCTCTCTCTCTCTCCCACATTATATATACATATATATAAACACACTCATGTGTTGTTTCAGCTGCAAGGTAAGTGAGAGAGCAAAGAGCTTTGCGAACAGAGAGAGCTGCACGCGTGTGTGAGTATGTCGCCAAGAGGAAGAGTGAGAGAGAGAGAGAGAGAGTGGGAGAAAGTCCTCACGGCCCATGCTGCCGCGCTCCGTGCCGGACGACATAGCTTCCGATCGCCGAGCCGAGCAGTCGAGCCTCCCGGGAAACCTCAGACTTTGTTTCTTTTTGCGTGCGTGCAGATCCCGGAGGATTGTAGCTGTAATAGTACCGTCCCTCACGAGGCGTATTCCCTAGTGTCCAGCCAAGGCCACGGTCATCCGCTTTGCGCCAATCCGAATAGCCACGAGGTATCCGAGCGAACCTGCGCGAGAGTGGATGTAAGTACCTGCTTGATTGCTATTCTCTCTCTCTGCATTAGATTCTGCTTCGTCTCTCTCTTGCCTTGCGCCGTATTTGTGCATTGTTTTGCGTTACATAAAACTATCTCCAAACTTAACTCGCTTTGTTATTTCACTCCTGACTCTTTACCTTTCCCAGCGCTTGTCTGTCATATAAAAGAATTACTCGCGACCGAGCTGTGTAGCATAAAACTCAGAACGCCTCCGCGGGCTCACGTGTTCAAGGACAAGTAAGTGTAGCAAACTGCGCTAAGGACAAGGCTTTGCATAGCCTAAAAGAGGCCTTCAACAAGCTGCTTTTTATTTCTCTCGCCTCAACGGCTAACCCCGTTACAACTTTAATTTTAAAAAAGTTTCGTAAAAATTGAACGATCCGTTATCATTCTAAAGCTGACCAAAATTTTGTGTTGTATTATTCTTTTCAATTTTTTTTCTCACAACTTCCGTTCTTATCCTTAAAACTTCCATTGCGCGAAAAATCAAATCGAATTGGAAATAATATGTATTGTCACGTCTGAATACTCACACGTGTATAGCGTAGCTAGTTATAATGCAATCGATGCATAAGTCGCCAAATCCGCGCATAGCAACAGCTCGGACTCACCCCGAAGCCCGTTTTCTTCGACTCACCATAACCTCCCTTCCACGATTTCGGATAACCGCGCGGGGAGGAATCACGCCACCCGAGGATTCTATAAAAGGGGGTGCATGCGGACGTTCGCCCCGATTCCGCCACCCACGATCCAGTATTAGACAGGTAGTTTTGACTCGGAGACGACAGATAGGATCGTACACTTAGAGCGCACATTCTCCGAGATCACCTTAAATACGCGCTCTCTCTTTCATACAATCAGTTCATTGTGAATTACGATTAATAAACAGACACATTCACCGATAACCTCTCGTGTTCGTTCATTACCCCGGTATTTTCGCAGCAACCGTGAGCTTAACACCTCACGGAGAACAAAACCTTGCTAGGTGTGGGGTTTTGTTCGCAAAATACACGGGCGTATTTTAACAAGCGATAGAAATAGATTACTCGGTTATCATTCCAATCCAATAGACGGGAAGGAAGGATGAACTTTGCCTGTGTACTCGTCATCGCAGCCACTTCAAGGTAAGTCAAGTAAATATTAATAGAAACTAACAATTATACCCTAGGATTAACACCAGTGAGAACTCTTCCAGTTCGGATAACTAACAACTAACTTAAACCGCTCCGAAATATAAAAATTCCGTGGTCTTAGGTACCGTGACAAAATACGAAACATGGCAGTACTAGCGCGCGCCGCTCATACAGTCAGCAACCGGATCTAATTCGGGAAGACAGCACTAAAATTACGTCGTGGGCAGCAGAGCTTATGAATATCGCAAAGGCAGCATGTGAACCGAAGACCACGCCAATAGCCACCCAAGCTGTCAGGTACACTACGGGTATGGGCGTTTGTAACCATTGTCGGCAACAGGGCCACTTGGAGAAACACTGCAAGGAAAATAAATGTCGATATTGTAACATACCGGGCAACACCTACGTTGAATGTTTCTCGTTGGAAAACGCGATAAATAACGGACGTATCAGTAAAGAAAAACTTGAACAGCTAACGTCAGCACCCGTTGCCGCTGCTCAACCAGTAGTATATACCCCCTTCTCCATACCCACCCCAGCCCCGATGCCGTACGTCATACCTGCACCGCAAGCAAACAACGGGATGCAGAATAATAGCGCTCCCCAAGAAAAGCAAAACGGCGCTTATCGAAAGAACAACGTGCGCAAATATTCAGGGGAACATAACGGTGTGGACAATAGAAACTATAACAATAGTAACGGGTACAATAATCGAGACGGTAATAGAAACTATAACAACGATAATGGGTACGATAATCGAGACAATGACAGGAATTATAGCAACAATGATAGGTACAACAATGATAGAGACGACAATCGAAATTATAATCGGCGCGAAAATGGGGGATACGACAACAGGCGTAATGATCGTGGGTTTGAAAATCGTCGAAACAACCGGGATTTTGATAATTGGCGAAATGACAGAGGATTTGACAATAGGCGCAACGACGGTAGAGGCAACAATAATAGCACTCGTTACAATGATCAGAACAACGGCAATCATAACAATGACCGCAATAGACAAGATAACAGAAATGCCAGAAATCAGTCCGGAGATTCTTTAAACTACCAGGATGCTCGTTACCAGTCGGGGGTATCGAGCAATCAATAAGCAATAAGACACCGAATCCGAAACCGACGCAAACACAAGAAAAGAAAATAGAGGGGCCAGTCAATAAAAAGCAGGAGAAAATTGAAGATTCAAAAAGGCAAATAAAGGATGTAGCCGTACAATTTAATAAGTTAAAAGAACAGTCGAAACAGGAAAATGAAGCCAATGTGCAGGAGAAGGTTAATAATCGAAAGTACTTAATAAGATTTACTACAGCGGGACGTAAACCATCGATCGTAAAACTCACGAGCGAAAAGTTAGAAGGATGGAAAGCACGTTTCTATGCGGATAGTGGAGCCGATGTTACGTTGATTAAAGCGAGTAATGTCACTATCAGGACAATAATTGATAAACAATGTTGATAATTATGTTAATGAATGTTTAAGTCTAGGTAGGACAAATATGAGTTTAGAGGGACTAGAGTGCGACGTGCACGTGGTTCCTGACGAATTTCCCATTGATACCAATGGAATCTTAGGATGGGATGTACTTTCAAAATACGGTGGAAAGGTCCATGCTGCAGACAGGTGTATAGAATTTGGACAGACGATTATACCATTTACTCAAGACGAAAGATTTATTATACCAGCACGTACGAGATAAGTAATTTACGCAAGAGCAAGCGATAGATCAGAGCAAGTAGGATTTGCCCCTTTACAAAACTTAGGAGAAGGGTTATACTTTGGAAATTTCATTGGTATTAACCAAGAAGGTAAAATACACGCCTTATGCGTTAATACTACAGAATATGAGGTAGAGTTAAATCCACTAGAGGTAAAACTGGAAGCCTGAGAAGCCATTAAGGAGGGAGCAGAAGAATTTAATCTAGAAGAAGGCGAACCTGCAGATACCTTCAATATACTGTCAATATTTTCAATGAAAGCAAGAATAGGGCCGAAAGAATTTTTGAACTTCTTGATCCAGAGACACTTAAGGATTTAACGGGGGAAGAAATAACTCATATTAAAGAAATCATCCGGGAGAAGCCACATATCTTCGGGCTACCTGGAGAGAAACTTAAGGCAACAACACCAGTGTCGCACAAGATACCTACTATTACAAATGTTCCAATACAATCGAAAGGATATCGACCAAGTCAGGAAGAGAAAGAGGAGTTAGGGCGCCAGATAAAACAACTGCTAAAGAACAACATAATCCGACCAACAGATTCACCTACAGCTCTCCTTCATACGTGATACCAAAAAAAGCCGCAGCGGACGGTACGAAAAGATGGCGACTAGTAACAGATTTTAGAAAACTGAACGAAGTAACGGTAGGAAATAGCTACCCGATACCCAATACAGCAGACATTATTGACAGCGTCGCCTTAGACTTGAGGACCGCGTTGTACCAGATACCAATGGATCCCGCAGATGCCCACAAAACATTCTTTACTGTACCATTCGGCCATTACTGCTACCAACGTTTAGGCATGGGACTCAAAGGCGCTCCTTCAACATTTCAGTCCCTGATGGACTTAGCACTTGCAGACCTACAAGGGACAGAATTGTATGTCTATTTAGATGATATAATCGTTTTCGCTAAGGATCTTGAAGAGCACGGTAAGAAGTTCCGACGCTTGATGAAGAGACTAGACTACGCCAACTTGACTATCGAGCCCATGAAGTGTCAATTCCTACAGCGAGAGGCACACTTTTTAGGACATATCGCTGGAGGTGGAAAAATCCGAGCAGATCCTAAGAAAATAAAAGCAGTAAATCAATTTCCAATACCAACGAACGCCAAGAAAGTCAAACAATTTTTAGGACTCGCAGGTTATTACAGGCGCTTTATCAAAGACTTCGCGAAATCAGCAGCAATTCTATCTAGACTGTTGAGGAAGAACGAGCCCTTCGTGTGGAAAGAAGAGCATCAGCAAGCCTTTGAACAACTACGAACGGCATTTTGCGAGGAACCAGTGATGAAGGCACCAGACATAACTATGCCCTTCTTAGTAATAACCGACGCATCTGATTACGCCATAGGGGCCATTTTAAGTCAAGGACAGTTAGGCCGCGACCAGCCCTGCGCTTATGCATCACGAGTCCTCAAGCGGTCGTGTCCGCAAAAGATCAATTTAGATACTACCTCGCAGGACGCAAATTTACAGTAGTAACAGATCACGAGCCCCTGAAACATTTTTTCACCACCAAAAAACAGATTAAAGGCAGAGCTCAGAGGATATGAATTTGACATAGTGTACAGACCCGGAGCTCGCAACGGGAACGCAGATGCACTCTCTAGAAACCCTATCCTCGACGAAGGAGAAGAAAATCCTGAAAGACCAAAATCAGAATTGTATGAGTTGGCAGATAAACAAGAGCACGACGCTATGATATTACGGTTTAAAACAACAAGGAAAAGAGGCAAATCCAAAAAGCAAGAGAAAGAAAACGACGAGTGGTAGTTTACACCGAGAGCAGGGATCCAAACAGCTCTTCAGACAACGAATGGCAACCCAAGGCAGGAATGAGAGTTGGCAAAAAGAGAGTCTATAAGAAGGTACATGGCGAGAAAACCGAGAAAATATACCCTACATGCTACAAATTACCTGACGCACGTGAAACATCCGAGCCGATTCTCAGTCAGGCGGATCTGAACAAAGTCTTGAGAAAACTCCGCAAGGAAGAAAATATGAGACTTGGAGTACAAGCCGCAAGTACACCGCAAACTCAGGGAACGAACTACAACGACGACCCTAAAAGGGTCGTACGAAAGCAGACCCTTAACAGAAGTCCGCCAAAATTTCACAGAAATGACATGGAAATCAGCGAAGAAAGCAACAGTAGCTTAGGAAGCGACGCCGAAGGTGAACCCTTAAGAGCTAATCAAGGAGAGCGAGAACAAGAGGTAGAAAGTCCACACAACCTCAGGGAAAAAGAGCATTCACTGGATCGCCACAACTTATCACAGACACTAACGCCGAGGCAAGTACCAAACAGTAGCAACAGCCACGAAACATCAAGGCCAATTACTCAGAAAACGAATAGCGAGGCAAGCAACGTAGGCCTCAGTAATAAACCAACGAGAGCAGAATCACCGATAGCAAACCTCCGACAGACATTGTTCGGCAAGGGAAATAAATTTCGAACTCGCCTCACCGTAGACTTAGAGGAGATAAGTAGACAAGATAAGTCGGGAGTCCTAATCAAAATATGGGAAAACGAAACGAAAAGTGGCAACGAGATACCTGACGGAATGAGAAACAACGGAAGAGAAATCCAAGCGTAGAGACACCATACAAAAGTATGGACTCCCCACAGCCGATTCTAACCACGCACATCCCCCCAGCCCCAAATAACAGTCACCCTAGCACTCCAAAACGCACTCTTCCCGTCTACAGACCAAGGAAAGATTTCTATCATATTACACCACAAATAGACGATCGAGCCAACGATGAACCCTTGCCTGAGAGCAACGCTTCAGACGCATCCAGGGGAGACATCGATGTAAGCCCCCATGACAAGAAAAAACACGATAATACTAGTCCCATAATGGGAGGAAGCCGCGACGGGTCCAAAGAGCAAATGGAGGGCTCGTTTACCGATCAACCAGCGACCGATCGAACGGCAGCAACTAAGGGCACGTCACCCAGGGCTCAGCCAGCCCCGTCACCATACACAAGAACTGACTCAGATGCAATGGCCCGACGGTATTACGTGTACTCACAGCGTGAAGATTGTGCAGAGCCATCCAAACGATTGACGCACGAGAGAAACATTTCCATGGAGCCACCGGGAAACTGCCTGTTCAATTCGATAATAAAAATCTTAAGTCTGCAAATAACACCAAGTCAACTGAGATACAAACTCTTGTGCAGCTCACATGTGGAAACCTGTGGTGATCCAGAAGAGACACGACGCATCTTGCTATCAGAAGTCGAGTACGGAGACGCGGATTGCATATACGTATTCTCTCGGATATAACGTGTGTGTGTGCACTTCCAAGCAAATAGTCGAAACAATTACTGTCACTTTGATCTAAACCAAGGCAAAGAATTTATACACTTACACCTAGCGGGCAATCACTTGACTCCGTATGTCATAACAGAAGACGAATCCGACGAAGAATCAGAATCTGAATCAGAGCAGGAAGATCAACCCACTAACTTCCAAAGAAACCCTCACGTAGGAGAAGCCATGGCACGCTATTTAATAGCCGAAGCGCGACCAGAACAAGATTCCCCAGAGTGGAAGAGAGACCTTAATGATAAAGAGCTATTCACTGGGGTACAGAGCCTGAATGACCACCCGTTCGCGCATAAATGCAACCTAGCTTATATTTTAGCAGAAGACATGATCCTCAACACAGAAGTACTAAACGCTTTGATAGAAATACGCTACATACAGGCAGAAGAACTCTTAGAAACACAATGTTTTGTAGACGAAATCATCGTAACAAAACACAGGGATACGTACATGTCCGGAATTGTTTTGAAGAAACACCTACACGACAAAAACCCTGAAGGCCAGATATTGCTAGATGCGTAAAAACGCTGCAGTCATTGGCTGAAAAACACGGAATAACAACGTTTGGCCTTATCAGAGATTTGGGAATAATCACGAGTCATCGATTGGCGGCCATAAGGGAACAAACAAAACATATAACCGAATAGCCGGCGAATACTATTGGCGAAACTTGCAAGCAGACGTTAGACAGTTTGTTCGAGGATGCGCAGGGTGCCAAGAAAAGAAACTGGTGAGGGTAAAAACAAAGCTACCAATGCTTATCACGGATACCCCATCGCACCCATTTGACAAAATATCAATTGATTTCTGCGGACCAATACCCCAAACCGTACGAGGAAACCGATACATATTAACCATCCAAGATAACTTCACAAAATTTTGCATATTAGTGCCAGTCGGACACGCAACAGCAGGGGAAGTAACCCAAGCACTTACTGAGAAACTAATCTGTTATTTCGGCTCACCCGTAACCCTCATTTCCGATCAAGGAGCACACTTCAGGAACCGAGTAATAGAAGAATTCGCACGTATATTCAGAGTCAATAAGTACTTAACAACAGCGTACTATCCCCAGTCCAACGGCGGAATAGAACGAATGCATCATACACTTAAAGAGTACATTAAAATGTATATCAAAGGCAACAATAATTGGGATGAAGTAGTATCATTAGTACAGCACGCATATAACTCCACAGAACACGACGGACTAGGATACTCACCACACGATTTAGTTTTTGGCCGACGGACACGCACACCGTCAAGCTTCCCACCACGAGAGAACTTACAACCAACGACGACTATCTTGTTGACACAACAGAAGCTTACGCTCAACTTAGAACGATGGCAGCGATGAATCTAGTACAATCAAAACACCGCTCGAAACACTACTACGACAGGAAATTAAACGTGCAACACTTTAGAGAAAGAGATACGGTCTATGTTCTCAAAGAGCCCAAAGTCGGCCAATTTAAACCCGAATATAAGGGCCCGTGCGAAATTATAGCTATTAACTACTCAACACACAACGCGAAGATACAAAAAGGGGATAAAACACGGATAGTAAATATAAATAAACTCAAACAATATATACCGGAAATCGAACAGGAGAAGGGTACCAACATAAGCATAACTAATACTTGAACAAAATAAATTTTCAACAATTGTATCGGAATAAAAAGATAAAATAACTATATAAGAATACTAAGATAAATAAATACAATACTAGAAACATGTAAATTAAACAGGAGTAAAATTTAAGAAACAATTACATTAAATTAATAATGAATAAACGGTAAGAAAAGCTCGAACTTCTAGTGACCCCCGGACGCAGCAAGGCTCGAGCAGCTCAGTAAAACAAGTATAGGAAAATTATACTAATCGGCAATTGGCACCTCAGTTCAACCTAAGTGATGATGGCGGCAAGGGAAGCGCAATCTGGACCCGATTTCTTGAAGCAGACGGTTCCTCCAGACCGGAGCAGATCCCCGACATACAGGACAAACCCTACAGCGGGATAGGCAGCTATCACACACGGCGTGACCATTATCGCACTGCCGAAAGTTCGGATAGATAAAATCGTCACAGATAGGACAAGTGAACAAATCACGAAGCAGAGCACTTGCTTCGTCAGAGTTCTCAGACGGAGAAACCGGAGAAGTCGACTGAGCGGCAGCTAGCCCGCCTGACTCAGCAACTGCAATGCCTCCGAAAACATCATCCGAAGCACCGTCCTCATCCGAATCCAGGAACACATTCCCCAATAGATCGTCCGGCACAGACAGGACGCACCGCCGACTCAGAAGGAACATCTAATATAGGCGAAGGCAACCCACGGACGAGAGTATTCACGGGAGAAAAAGAGCAGCATCCAGCGTGACTAATCCATTCATCGGGTTTTAGGAATTGACGGCAGCCCAGATATTGATACCGACAAGCATAGGTTTGCCCACCGGCCAGAGATTCCAACACTAAGTTTCACACATTGCCACGCGGACCGCGGCAGATAGCACAAACCGTAGTATTATCCCGACAAAAGCTACATACCGAATGACCATTTAAGCATTGATAAATAGGCGTGAACATATAATCACAACATATCGGACAAGACACTAATATGGGACCGGAATTATTCGAAACCGATAACCGGGAAGACGGATGTGCGTCTACCTTGGTACTACGCGATGACGAATCACTCTATAGCATAGAGAAGGAAGAGGTGGACGAATCGTTAGCGGAATTAACCTCAACCACGGATAGCTCAGGCGGCGAGCTCAGCGCCGACGGTGATAAACGAGGTAAAGCGTCCAGAGATAAAGTTACGCGTGAAGGTACCGCGCGGGAGACCTCAAACGACGGCACGGAGCCGACAGACGGGAGCAAGTCGCCGGCAGACGGAAACACCGATTCGTAATTCTCCGAATTCATACGCGTAACGTTATAAGTACTGTCTTGAATTACGGGACGAGAGACAGGTAAATTCGCGGAAAAATAGAAGTCGCATCTAACAACCAGCGCGGGAACTGCCTCGGGAGCAGAAACCGAAGCGCTATTGTACCAATAACCGGCCCACTCGTATATGTTCTCTTGCGTCAAATCCGACCCACCGTTGTGTAATGAAATCCCCGATTCCATTACGCGCCCACGACGCCAATTTAAGTAGGTCACACAAATTTTACACGAAATGAGAAAAATACATACGTGAGACACTTGCGAGCATGGTCATCGCAGCAGCCGCAAGAAGCAGCATTTCCCACCACAACGTATTCCTACAAAAATAGAATTAGAGGCGTAGCGACAAAACGCGTTCTAAGGCGAAGATCACCCGAAAGAATGGCTAACGCCAAGAAAAAAATGACGGCGACGAAACAAAAAGTCACTAAACTAGTCGCGATATTCCTCACGAAAAGCGACGGAAATCAAAATAGCTATACGAAGAACAAGCATCAGCCGAGCACGCTCTTCCACAAACGAATTGAGAAAAGATACACATGACAGTACGCAGGCGACGAAAAGCAGCAGGAGAGCTGTCACAAGACGCTTTTCCTAAAAACTGAAAGTAATAAAATTTTTACAAGATCACGCAAAGTTGAGAGGAAAGTCGTGAGAATATTAGGCACTCCTAATATGGAAAATCAACGCTACAGATTCTCCAGTATATAAAGACCGGGAGCAAAAGGGTGCTCGTCGTCAGTTTTCCTGAAGTCGCCTTACAAGCCGAATCGCTGCCAGTCGACAGACCAATAAATCCGAACCAGTTAATATTGAATGGCTAACAGTCTGTCCAAGTTGTATAAGTGCCGTGATCACTAAGTCATACCATCCTCTCGCGTCATTAAGAGGAGAAACGACATATCAAGGCGACCATCTGTCTGCTCGAAGGAGGAACGAGCCAAAGGGATCTGAGACGCACACCAGCTTGACCGCACCGAACCACGGTCGCCAGGCTCAAGGAGCGACAAGGATCCACAGCTGCAACCTCCTGCCGTTCACATCTCTACACACACACACACTTACGCATTCAGACACTACAAGGTACTTTTCTCTATTCTCTAACACGTGTGATATACATTATATTAGTTTCTTTAAAACTTAACCCCGTCTAAGTGATTTCGTTATCCAGCTCCCTTTCCCGGAAGGCAGTGACCGCATCTGAGGTAGCCAAAAGGGATTTCCTTATAAATCTAAATAAATAATAAATAACAGCAGATAGGAACTCGAATAAAAGTAAGTATATTGGTGAGTTGCGTTCATTCCAACGTAACAGTCATAAACAGACGAATCGACCAAATCGCGAGTAGCGGGCGGATACACGATGGATGTATGAGGCACTCAACTCGAGTCAAAATGCGATCCACGGCAACCCTCATACGAGACGGAAGAAGAGGCGAGGATGCTCGTACCTCACCAGCCGGGAAAGATCGCCTAGGGTAAGAGCGCCTAAAGGTACGAGGTCCGGATTCAGACCCACACGAGCCAGAAGAAGCCATCTTTCCTTCTCTACTCTGAAAACACCAGAGAAATATGTAATATGGAAGAACGCAGCTTCCACGAAAATATGACCACAAAGAGCACTTAATAACGAATACTTACCAATAAATTCACAAGGAGATGGAGCAACAGCACGAGGCACCAAAAGTACTCGAAGAAAATCACGCAAACGGACAACAAAACAGACGGACAGAAATTCAGCTAGCAGTGAGGTAGAAAGGAGCGATCACGATCAATTTATACAAACAAGCAAAGATTCCCTTAATGGCAATTTCGCACAAACTCTGTCAGTGGGGATAGACGAAAAGTGACTAGACAGCGTCAGCACTCAGTCCGGAAGGCAAGGTACGACGTCAGGAGGTGAAGCGCGCGACAAATATCGGGAACGAAAAACGCGAACGCATACAAAATATTACGAACGATATTACGATACAATTATTTAACCGCGAGACAATAACGATTCTTTAACTATGTAAGGCCTAATTTAGTTATTTCAGAAACGGTGAAAAGAACATTAACGGTACCCGTAAGATTAACAATAAAAGGTCATTCGCTACGTAAATATAGGAATAATAATACGAGGAATAATTAAGCAAACAACACTAACTTAAATAATGCGAAAATCAGAAACACGGCAGATGCGAAAGTTAGTGTAGAATAAAGCCAATAAAAGGAGAAAACAATATAATAAAAGAGCACGGAAGGAAATTAGCAAAAGACGACAAGAAAATTTCGCCAACCGGACGAACGCTGAAATGAAATAAGAACCCCATCACCTCACCGCTATAGCAGCCAAGGTCGAGAAGGGGACACTAGCCGAATCAGCACATACTCATCGAAGGATAAAACTACGATTCAAAAAATACTGCCACTACGACATTCAAAAGAAAATGCGTACATATAAAATAAGGATTCGTTATTCTTGGAACTCCGACAATTCTCTGAACGATATCATTGACGGACCTTGCCGGCATAAAACCAGAAGCAGCAAAAGGAAGCTGAGGGAACTAATGTAACAAAGGAGAAGAGGCAGGGATATCAGTAACAACGCAAGCATATGTCGTGGCTCTACCAAACGCCTCAAGTAAAGCTATTCATTTTATTTTAAGGCACTTAGAAAATAATAGGGAATCTCCGTATCCTTAATATGTATACAAGTAAAGTTGGTTAACTATACAATTACACTTAGGATCTTCGGTAGATACTAAAATAAACCACTAATTAAACAACGAATAAAATTTACAATAGCAGGAGTAATAGTAGTGACAAAAAAAATTACAAACACATATATTACCTTCAATTACGAACGTAGAAAAGGATGGAATTCATAACGGGTCACGGAATTAATGTGTCTCTATATGATATTCTCTATGCTCGTGCATTGCCGAATGGGCAAAAAAGACGTCGCACGATACATATAGCTATACTACCAACGATCCCGTTTCGCCGTATATATAGATATACAACACACAATCCCGTACCTCATTGCCGAATACGCAAAAAGACGTCGCACGATCATACATATAGATACACTACCAACGATCCCGTACCGTTATATATATATAGATATACAACCAACGATCCCGTACTTCATGGCTGAACACACGAAATGACGTCGCACACATATGTGAAAATGAAATTTTGAAGTGATAACTTCTTATGGGACGGAGTGAATTGGTTGGAATGCGTTACGGCGCCGTTATGTCTGGCTATCCCCACCCTGCCGTCTCTTGCCTTCTCTCTCGCACGCATACGGCGACTCAGCGGAGACATCCCCACCCTGCGGTCTCTTGCTTCCTCTCTCGCACGCATACGGCGGCTCAGCGGAGACATCCCCACTCTGCGCGCGCTTTCTTCTCTCTCTACTTGCACGTGTTCTCTCTCTTTCGCTCTCTCTCATTCGCTCGCGTCTACATGCCCTTTCTCTTTCGCATACTGTATATCGACGGCTGACAGGAAGATCACCGTATCTCAGCCGCGGCTTCGAGAACACCCTATCCCGGCGGTGCCTTCGGGATCGCCGTATCTCAGCCGAGGCTTCGGAAACGCCGTATCTGAGCCGCAGCTTCGAAAACGCCGTATCTCGGACGCGATTTTTTTCGCGAAATTTTAAATATGACGTAAAAATTTTTAAAATTTGCGTCAAAAATTCTGAA
>QLSS01000593.1:33531-50543 GCA_024372645.1 Trichomalopsis sarcophagae | reverse complement strand
CTCTCTCTCTCTCTCTCTCTCTCTCTCTCTCTCTCTCTCTCTCTCTCCTGTTCCGCACTCTCTTACCCTGCTCGTACATGTAACCGCACCGCTCTGTGCGAAATCGTCATCACCTCCTACTTTCGCGTATTCTATCACTCACGTATAAATAGGGGCTCGAGATGGGGCGTAGACTTTCAGTATTTCATGTGCACTATACGCTGCATGTCATGTAAAAATGTTATGATAGCCGCACCTCGAGCAACACATTGTCAGACTTGTAATTATTTCTCAATTTCATTAATAATTCTAATATCGACTTTTATACTTGTATATTATCACATATCTATTCTTATACGCTTATACTTGTATACTTATGAAATTCTATTATTCTTTCGTACTTATAAATCAGTAAGTATGTATGAACTTCAAAAATTATCTATATAATCACATACTTATTGAATGTTCCATACTCATATACTTATACAATTTTGATGTAATGATACTTGTAACATTTTTTTCATACTGATGGTGCACCACCGTTAATTAAAAACTTTAAATTTCAGAAATTCCCGCTAGTGTCTCACTTAGGTCAGCGCTCATGCGTGAGAATGTATGTGTACAGCACTGACGGAAATTTTTGAAATTGTTAAACTTGTAATTATTTCTCAATTTTATGAATGCGTCTAATATCAACTTATACTTATATATTTTAACATATCTATTCTGATACGCTTGTACCTATTAGATTCTATTATTCTTTCATACTGATAAATTAGTAAGCATGCATGAACTTTGAAAGTTATCTTTATACTCATATACTTATAAAGTTTTTATATGATCATACTTATAGAATTCATCGTACTCATGTGATTATAAAATTTAATAAAACACATGCTGATGAGAATTTCTAAAATTTAAACTTCCAATTAACGGTATTTTTTTCATAATGATTTCATTAATAAACACATACTTACCTTAAATTAGAATGTTTAAATAATTTTAATATTTTTATTAATACGTATATACTTACATTCAAATGTTTATAATCACCAAACAATAAAATATTAGGCTAAAACTAAGTAGCTCCCTCTCTTGAGGAGTTGAGAAACAATAACGATATAGTTCTTATGGTAATAGTTTCTCTTTTCTATTCTACAAATTTTACATTATTATATGATATATTTATAAAGTATATTCATATTGTATTTTGTATACTTTCAGTGCTTGAGCTATTTTATTAAAAAGTAAAACGTCCCCTTCTTAACACATTAATAAATATGAGCAAAAGTTTAGAGATAAATATTAGTTAATTTATCATTTAAATTTTAAAATATGGTTAGAAAATCTGTATTATTATTATTCATACTGTTAGTCGATTTGAAGGAATAGTATTTTTACCCTCTCTTGAATATTTATGATGGTTTTATCTTTTTTCAGATTATATATTTTCAGAAGCTGACTTAATTTTTTAGTTGTTAACAAGCAAGAGACATGGCTACTCTTTTAGATAATTTTCGATCATTAGTGAATCATCTGGAGGAAGCTGAAGAGCTTTTATTTTCTAGACCTGCTACTGATACGATTGTGATAAATCGTTGGAAAAGTCAGTGTGATTTATGTCTCAAACAGTTACGTTATGTCTTAAAAGACAAACTACTCTCTGTCTCTGAAAAACAATCAATTATACATATGATTAGTAAAATTGAATGTTTTAAGATAAAATTACATGAGAGATTCACAAAATTCGGTGGTGGACTTGTACAAAATAAGATAAATGCACGTGTAAGATGGATTGATGTAGATAGTGCATTTAATAATAGGATGCGTACCAGTATAGTAGCTAATATTCAGCATATTGATGTAAAGAACTTTTTACAAGATGCTTCAGTTTTATTCATTAGGCGAATAAAAAGTTTTTTTAAGAAGAATAATAATCCACTGAAAATTAATTCAGTCTTATCATGTAAATTTAAAAAAATTGTAAAAAATGTGGATGGTGATGAAGAGAGAGAATGTATTGAAACAAAGCATTTCAATACAAAAAATACAGAAATTTTTGCAGCACCAACATACAAATTAACATGAATGTATTTAATCCAATACGTACTGGCTCGTATATACCTCTGCCAGAATTTTTGATTAAAAAAGAAGCATGCATAAATATTAAAATTTCTGATAATCAATTCTTCAAATAGGCAATTCTATCTGCCTTACACCCTGTACCATCAAGAAAACATCCGAATCGAGTGACAAATTATTTTCCATATGAAGCTGAACTTAATATGAGTGGAATTGAATGTCCAGTTTCACTGAAAAAAATTCCAAAGTTTGAGAAGCAAAACAATGGAATTTCAGTAAATGTTTTTGGACTTGATGAGAATAGTATTGTACCTTTCTATCTGACATCAGAGAAAAAAGAAAACCATGTAAATCTTCTTTTACTGACTGAAGTGGAAACTGACTCATTGGAAGAGAACATATCTCACTTTATGTATATAAAAAATCTATCACGCTTAGTAAGTGATAATCTTGCACGTAGAAAGAAAAAAAGGTTTATATGCGACCGATGCTTAAATTTTTTCTTTAATGAAAAAAAATTAGCAATGCACGAAGAACACTGTAAACTCCTAAACGTTTGTAAAGTTAATCTCCCTGCAGAGGGCCGAGTCTATGTAGAGTTTAAAAACTATGGTTTTAAAGAAAAAGTGCCATTTACAATGTATGCTGATTGTGAATGTCTATTAAAACCACTTGAAAGTAAAGACGACAGTGAGAGTAATACAACGCCTATGCAAAAGCATGAAATTTATAGCATTGGCTATTATCTTAAGTGTGCTTACGATGATACTCTGTATACAAATCTTATAGGGGTGTTGAAGCCGCTCACTGGTTTGCTGAAGAACTGCGAATTATTGAAATGCGTGTCACCGATTTACATAAAAATGTGATACCTATGACTCCTCTAACATCTGACGAAATAATCAGTTTTAATACTGCTACTGTCTGTCATATTTGTGAAAAATCATTTTCGGACAGTAATGTAAAAGTTCAAGATCATTGTCACCTTTCAGGAAAATATCGTGAAGCTGCACATGCTGGTTGCAATCTCAATTATCACGATTCTAGAATTATACCTGTAATATTTCACAACATAAGTAGTTATGATGCTCATTTTATAATCTCAGATGTATCAAATCATTTTCCTGGACAGGTCTATTTACTTTCTATAACAAAAGAGAAGTACATTTCGTTTACGAAGAGTGTGGAGAATAGTGATATTAAATTCAAATTCATTGATTCTTTTCGTTTCATGCCTACATCGCTCGAAAAATTATCCTCATATCTCTAAGAATATAAGATCGTCGATAGAGAATTTTCAAGATTAGAAAAAGAAAAAATTAATCTGCTGACGAGAAAAGGTGTACTCCTATATGAGTACATTACTTCGTGCGATAAATTAGATGAAACGACTTTACCTGATCTAGACAAATTTTTCAGTACACTCAATGATTCTGGAATAAGCATGGAAGACTATGAACATGCGCAAAATGTATGGCGTTCGTTTAACATACAGACATTGGGTGAATATTCTGATTTATACATGAAAACTGATGAATACTATTACTTGCAGATGTTTTTGAAAATTTTCGAGAACATAGTATAAAGGCGTATGGCTTAGATCCTGCACATTATTATACTACACCAGGATTTTCTTGGGATGCTATGCTTAAACATTCAGGTATTAGATTAAAACTATTGACAGATATTGACATGGTTTTATTCATAGATCGAGGTATTCGAGGAGGTTTAAGTCAATGCTCACATCGATATGCGACTGCTAACAATAAATACATGCTGCAGGATTATAAGACTGATGAAGAAACCAGTTTTTTAATTTACTTAGATGCTAACAATCTTTACGGTTATGGAGAATCGCAGTATCTTCCATACGATGACTTTGAGTGGATAACTGATTGCGAGAATTTCAATGTTTTCTCAATAGCAGATAATGCTCCAAACGGTTATATTTTAGAAGTTGATTTAGAGTAGCCACTCGGATCAATGGTCAAGATTGTGTGAAGAAAATCAAGGGAATTAAGGGTTCCGTTGTAAAAGAGAGCATTCAATTCGATGATTATGTAGATTGTCTTTGAAACACATGCATCAAACATCGAAAACAGCACGTTATACGTTCACGACTGCATAATATGGAAACCATAAGACAGAACAAAATCGTTCCAAAGTCCATACGACGATAAAAGACGCATTCAAGACGACAATATACAGACTTTAGCATGGGGTCATTATACGATCAAAGTTACGTAAGTATAATTATTAAACAGATCAGTTTAATTATTTTTATTTCATAGTTTTTTAAACCATGCATAACATTTTATTGCAGAAGCGTGAGAAGCAAAGAGGGGGAAAAACGTGTACATTTTTCGGACGATGTCACAGTTCATCCGATGTATGCATGGAAATTTGCCTATCATAAGGCTCGTGGCGGAGAGTGGGAGCAAGCTGCCCGTGATCGAGAATGTTTCAATATGAGGATTAATGAAACACATACAATTCTTATGCCAGTACTCTTAAGAAAATGTAAAGAAATTGGTATAAAAATAAATGAATAAGCAAGAAATTTTTTATTAATTTTTTTATTTTACTTATATCCATAGTTACACGTCATTTTTGTTTATCAAACTATTATGAGAGTTATCAAAACCAAGCCATTTAACATATAACTTATTTCCACGTTTCTTTAAAACTTTTTCAACTATATAAATATCAGGATATCTAGTCTTGAGGAGTTCTTCTTCATAAAATCCACCTGCTATTGGTTTATCTTGATAATCCTTCAAATGGTAAGTCCGTGGAACAATATTTGATACTTTATATACAGTAAAGATTTCAGTTGACCAGTTAGGTGTATATCCTTTTTCAAACGGTTGCTTACTTTTACTAACTCGAACTTTATCATTTACTTTGAATTTAGCTTCCTTATGTTGACGCAATTTTTTTTGAGCAGCTAATCGAGTGAGAATATCTTTAACATGTATGGATTTTACATCTATAGGTTTCATACCAATTGTCCGAAGCTTAGATTTATTGTACTGCAAGGTTATATCTTGCAGTATATCTATCCACTTATAATTACCACGTAAACTAAAACGCTTCCACATTTTACTTTTAAGAGTACGATTAAAGGGTTCACATATCCAAGCTTTCATATTGCTATAAGTCGAATACAAGTTTATTTTAAAATTTTTCATTAATTGTTGAAATTCCTTGTTGTAAAATTATTTACCACGATCTGTCTGCAAATTTCGTGGTACTCTATTTTTTACTAGAATCGACTTCATAGCTTTAGTTACATATTTTCCACTTTTTTGCTTTATTGGCACAGTCCATGCAAATTTGGAAAAAATATCTATGATAGTGAGCATATACTTGAAGCCTTTATTGTCATTTGCGTACGGTATCACTTCAACGAGATCTGCTTGCCATGTTTCATCGATATCTCTTATTTTAAATGACTGACGAGGATAGTTACGCCTTGCAGGCTTATGGATTTATTCCACTAACGATTCATATATCATTTTCAATTGTATCCAACTTTTTATCGTTTAAAATTTTATTAAAATCATGAATAATTTTTTCAGATTCCAGTTTAACATCTTCTTTCTGGTGGACCGCGAACTGTGTCAGTATGGATCAGTTGTCGTCCGAATACATCGATACTCATTTTGATACTGAGTGATAGCTCTACTCTACACATTAATAAATATATTCAGCTTCACGGAGTTCTTCGATAACGGATTGTATTTCATTTATATGACTCTGATTTCCAGCTGCTGTTTCAGCAGTAAGCAATCTTAAACGATTAACAAGCTCATTTGGATCATCCCAATAAATGTAGTCCATATATACGTTTTTACGAGCAACTTTATACGATAAGCCTTTACCACTTTTAAGCTTGACTTCCTTGATTGACTTGCCAATGTAATTATTATACTTTTTACTGTCTTGCACACGGATAGCTTCATGTGGAAGATAATATTTTTATGTGCGTTGGTATCATTTAAAATTTCATCATAATCTTTCATATCCTCAGCCGTAATTAAACTTTGATCTGGATTTTTCATGAATAACAATTGAATGAGAGCAGGCCTCTTTTTATACTTTTTCTGACCAATCGTAATGAAATTATCATCAAAATCTATGAAACTATCACCGACTTTGAGTTTATCGTTACGCATTCTTCGTACATCGTATACTGTATCTAAAGTTTGCATTTGACCATTTAACAATAAATCTATGCACTCGTCTTCTATATCATTTTTTTTCTTTCTAATAGTCTCTTCAAAATCTTCTTCTTCAGACTCACTTAAAGCAGACTCAAACTTATTATCATCTTCAGTTTCAAGTTCAATATTATCTTCACTATCTTCTACAATATCATCTTTTTTCTCCACTTTTTATATATTTTTTTTTCTTCCTCCCAGTTGCTACTTTAGGTTCACTTTTCACTTTCATGTGATTTGTTGTCTCAGTCACATGTATCAACTGTTTATAGAAAACTTCCCGAGAGTGATGATCACCCATAATGGATCGGGTCTTGTAAATAAGTTAATAAATAAGCTACCTATAGAATTACATTTGCCTGATTATCAGTACTGTGGTCCAGGCACGAAACTGTCTAAGAGGCTAGCACGTGGAGATCTTGGAATAAATCCTCTAGACGCTGCATGTAAAGAACATGATATAGCTTACTCAGGGAATCCTAACAATATTCAGGCAAGAAACGTTGCTGATAGAGTTTTAGCGGAAAAAGCGTGGCAATGAGTGACCTCTAGTGACGCTAATTTACGTGAAAAAGCAGCTGCATTAACATAACTACATTCAAAAAGATATACCCATTGCTATGAGTTTTCGGTCTTGGGAATTGTATGAATATCCAGTACTTCCACGTACTACTCAGCATGTATGGACCGTCAAAACATCAAACTAGTTAGAAAAGCCACGCTTTATTATCCTAGCATTTCAAACTGCTAGAAAAGGACATAATAGCAAAAATTGTAGCCATTTTGATCATTGTAAGATTAGCAATGTAAAATTCTTTCTCAACTCGCAGAATTATCCATACAATAATCTTAATCTTGATATTGATAATAATCAATTTGCAATGTTGTATGATATGTATGCACAATTTCAAAGTGCTTATTATCATGAAAATATGAATCCTCTTTTAAGCAAGGAAGAATTCATCACATATGCACCACTTATAGTTACTGACTGTTCCAAGCAGAATGAATCATTGAAACAAGCAGCTGTGGATGTACGTCTCGAGTTTGAAACGAAAGAAAATATACCCGCTGATACAACAGCATTTTGTTTAATTATACATGATCGCATTGTCAAGTATAATCCTATAAGTGGGGATGTTAAAAAAATTATTTAATTACAAAATTTTTCCCCACCACTTTTTTTCTATATAAAGCTATACAAATAACCATAAGATCTTAGTATGGTTACAACTTTCTCCAAAATGAGTCGAAATAAAGTATTATATACACCCCTGGTTGAAGATAAGAATGCTAGAAGAGTACAAGATGGCAAACAATGTAATACATATCGAGGCGAGTCTTGCTCTAAGCCTCCTGATAAAAGCAAAGAATGGAAAAATTATTTCAACAAGTATTCCAGCAACACAAATTCTATGCCAGAAGGTTACAAGAGGTTCTGAGATAATATAATACATATTGTTAAGAATAATTTTTGTATTGAGTTATAATATTTTAATAAACAAAACGTAATCTTATATTTTGTATACATTTATATTTATTATTCCTTTCCGTTATCTCTTCCGAATTCTTATAAGTTGGATAAGTCTTAATTCTACATTGATATAGAAGAAGAAAGAAAAAATTCATGTATTTATCTAACTCTTTCTATACTTATACTTTAACAATTAATGAATGATCCATAAAGTAATAAATTATAATACTAGGATCAAATCGGTAACAAATTGGAATGCAGGCTGCCGCGCCGGTAATAACATATACACACAAATTTTTGAATTCCATACATGTATCGAATTTAAATTCCGGCTGCCTGTGTCGGACGTCGGACGTCGGACGTCGGTATGACAGATTTACCCGTTATCGACTGTCGGTATTCGCTGGCGCCGTAGCCGCGCAGCCCCTACTACTCCTAGATATTTCTTTGAAGAACGATAGAGATAAGATAAGCATGCGTCGGTGTGACACTCACACAAGAATCTCCTCGCATAGGTAATAAATACCTAATGGGTATTGAATTCTGATTTTCTGCGCAAGGGCTGCCGAAAAGATTAGCGGTAAGATATTATCTATTCGTGGCGAACTAGAAAAAAGGATGTAAAGAAAGGCAGTCTATGACCGACCGGAGCCGGCGTCAGACACGTCACAGTGTCCCCGCGTTCTTCTCGGATCGAAACTCACATGTGCCGTCGAACGTGTGAGCTTGTACATAATTCATTTCCGAATCAACAAAAATGTTTTTTTCTATCTACTGATGAGCGACATCATTATTAATAAATTTCTATGCCCGCATGTGATTGGCTGCCTTTATGCAATTATCAAATTATTATTTTATATACAACTGAATACTCGGGCCAACCTCGGAGTTCTATTAGACTGACATACATAGTGTAAGCAATCCTGAATCAAGTCGACCAATTTACACGAAGCCAGATCTTCAACGTAAGGGTTACACGGTGCTGCTAGCTACGCCTTCGTTAGGACAAATTAAGGGTAAAAATAACAATCAAATACTCGTTACTTAAGACCCTCGGATTACGCATCAGCCGAAACGAGGAACAGTTGACAACTGTTGAAGTCATGAATATCACTTTGTCGATCTGTATCGATTAATGGGGAGAGGGTTACCTCACCCACCTCAGAAAACACATACGTTTTCTTCACTTCGGTGGTTCTCTCTGAGAGCTGAGGATTCTACATGATCGCACAAAGGGTTTCATTTATAAGTACGGGTATTAACCGAATGGTATAAATATAATATTAATTCTCTAGTTAACGTTGATATTTTGTATGAAAAAAATCTAGTAAGTTCGATTTAATTTTGTAAATTCGATATTTTTTACATTCAAGAATAATATTCTATGCAGACGCGTGTGTGCATGAGAATATACTCCCGTAGTTCTATAACATAAAAATATAAAGACGTGATTATACATTAAATTAGGACTTATATGTATTCCGAGGGACACAATCTTATCTATATAATGTAATTAAGGAAATATTGAACAAGACATAAATTTTCTTAATCATCAATCTACAAGTATATGTAGATTGATGATTAAGATGATGCAGCAGACTGATATTATTTTATGAATAAACACTATATTTTTTGTTGATATACTTGAAAACTATCATTTTGTCATTTACATCCCTATCCAACAAAACAAACAACTCTGATCTCTTTTAATCTATTACATAATACATTAACCTATATTATTAATCTAGCATTCATAAACATTCAATTGAGTGAATATTCTATTTTAGTTATTTAACCGTGTTGGTGGTAAATGCAACACCCACAGTCCATATGAAATTAAAAGAATCATTACACGTACGTTGCATAATGTTTACTGCTTAGATATATACAATATAACTTTATACAAAATAATTACTTAGATATATTCAAAAGTCATAATCTAAATTATGCTACAGATCCCTTTTAATTTTTGCGTGTTATAAATACGAACATTTTCAAAATATAAAAATTCTAGATTACATTTCTTGCGTCGTTCAAGTCATTAATTCTAAAACTGTGTGCTATATTCATTAAGAACGTAACTAAAGTCAAAATATATTTAACTGTATATTTACGAGATATACACAAGGTATTTTACGACAATACGAAAATGACCACGGATATTAAGATAATAATTTTTCTGTTTCAAAAGCACGCAATTATATTTAATAGTGAGTATATAATATAATCTTTGAATATAATCAAAAAAGCTTTCTTTTAACGACAGCAGAACCTAAAAACAGAGAAAGTAACATTAAATTTCTTTTTGTAACACAAGCACGATTTTCGCGTTTTTCCGACCTATTAAGCGGGACTAAAGTAACTGTTTTCAGATCGGCGGGCGTTTTTCATTTTTTTTGCCCGCAAATGCGGCATATGCGGGCAAAAAAAAAATGAAAAACGCCCGCTCAAAGTTTTCGGAAAATTTTCTATATGTATTTGTAATAAATTCTATGATAAAAAATACTTATACTTTAGTATACAACAAATTAAAAATAGTAAAGAAATTTAAAAATTAATCTACTAAGAGTGCGGTCACCGCATCTGAAAAAAGTTGCATTAGTCCCACTTAATATGTCAAAAAAACGCAAAAATCCATACTTGTGTTACAAAAAATATGGTGTGCATAAAGGGCTAAGTGGGCTTTTTGGCCACGTGTCTCGTGTGGTTGCAGTACTCATCTGCGGCTCGTAAACGTCCTGGCCTAACCTTGGCTAACTTACCTTGACTCGTACTGCAAACTCCACACTCAGCCTAAAAAGCCTCTTTACTCCCTTGGTGCACAATATACTAGTTTAGCAGATATAAATCTAAAAGAATAAGTTTCTCCTTAAATTTTTTTAACACTTTTGCGGCTCTCAGACACGTAATAATGCATTTTTGGACTGCTTTTTAAGATTATAGATGAAAGGTGGCCCCAGAGGCTAAAACTAAGGGTGAATTCGTGTTCAGCGGGAAAAAATACACGCGGCTAAGCTTCTTCCCTAATTTTCTGACCACTTTTGCTAGTCTCAGACACGTAATAATGCATTTTTGGACTCTTTTTTGAGGTTATGGACGAAAGGTGACCCCATAGGCCAAAACTAAGGGTGGATTCGTAATCATCGGGAAAAAATACATACGAATAAGTTTTGTTATTAATTTTTTCCTTGCCCCTGCAAGTTTTAAGGACATATAACTGCTATTCCGTAGTCGTATTCGTGTACTGTCGGAGCTTCACCGGCCCACTTACGCGGCAACTTTCGTAAACTATCCGTATTATCAGTATAAAGCCTAAGGATGTATCGGTTGCCAATATCGAGCTAGTCGCAAAAAAGTTTGCACACGAGGCAGCAGCAGCAGCAGCAGCAGCAGAAACCAAAGTTCAAAGTCAATGACAAAGTCTGAGTGAGCAGAGCGAAAAATTTGTTCGAAAAAGGCTATACGGCTAACTGGTCAACCGAGATATTTACTATCTCTCGAGTCAGACGCACGAAGTAGGGAGGTATTTGTAAAGTGGCTTCGATTTGACAACATTCACAATACATGGATCGACAAATCTCAGTCAGTGTGAAATATATTTTGTTCCTCGTTATTTATCTTTGTATTTGTCGTAAAAACGACACACACACACAGTTTATTCATAATAATAATAATAATAATAATACATATTTAAAGAAAAGAAAATTCAAGGCTTCCGTTCTACTTCTTAGTGTGTACAAATAGTCTGTAGGTATTAGCTGCAGCTGTCAGTGTGTAGAAGTATTCCTCATTCTCCTCCTCCTCGAAGGCTACGGCGAAACGTTGTGGTAGAAGAAGCTGAGATGAGTCGTTCAGACGAGCCACTGCTTGCGTTCCTGACTCGGTGCTAATGAGTTGGAGCTCTGTAACCATGTACGTTACATCTTCTTCCAAGTCGGCTATCGTCTTGTTGGCGAGCATGTTGAATGTTCTACGACTGTCGAACTAATCATTCAGAGTAGACAGATACCTGGCTTATATTCACAGCTCGCCCCTCTCTATCTCCAAATATTTTGCCCCTCGTGACTACGTTATTTTTTTGTCGTTAAAACGACATTTTTTTCAATTTTATTTCAAACAATATTACAATGTTCAGGGAGAAGAGGAGAATGCAATGTTGCTGCTGCCTGCGTTCTTCGTTAAGAATAGCTTGGAGCTGCTAGCTTCTTCCGCCGTTCTGTTGAAAAACTCCTCATCTTTGTCGAAAGCCAAGGCGAAGAGTTGGGGTAGAAACACCTGCCCAATATCGTCAAGCTCCGCCACGGTTCTCCTTCCAAATTTCGTATTGACCATCTTGAGCTTGGTGACCTTGTAGACTCGGCCTTCCTCGAGCTCGGCAATCTTCTTCGTCGGGAGAAACTCCTTAATCTTGGCGACTTCATTTAGCTTTTGCAGATCCATCTTAACTACTGCTGCTAGTGCTGCGAAGCGAATGAATTCTCAGCGGTGACGGCTCGACTTATATTCGCTTCATCGTCCACCACCACTCGTGAGTCCCCCTCCATTCGCGCTCTCTTGTAGGCGCCCTCTGCCTCGTCAGAAGTCGCTCTCTTACTGGCGCCCTCTATCTCGTCTGCCGCTCTAGGGATTTTGTAATGTCCCCAAGGAAGCGTATCAGTGGTTTCCCCTTCGAGCAAATATCGCTTGTCGTCGTTGGAACTTAGAGCCACCTTGCTCTCTTTCTCCGATTTGAAAACATGAAGTCGTGAGCGTCGAACAAGACGATATTACACTGCTCTCTCGAGATCGTAGCGTTCTCGAGTAGGCAGTGTACGTAGTCCTCGTAGGTGAGCGTCTTCTTTACCACAGCACTCTTCACGCCTTTAGCCTTCCTGATAGACATCTGCTGACCTTGAATCTGAACAGCGTACATCTTGCTGCGCAAGCCGACGAATCCTGTCATGATCTTACCGTTGCATTCGTCCTTCATGAGGCCGACGATCTTCTTATTGGCGCGCGGCATTTCGAACGGATTGTCTTGCGGATAGTTCGACGTGTCGAACTCGTGGAGATCCTCCTTCATGATCTCGTATACGTCGCGGTCAGTGATCTCGTACAGCAAGCTATCCGTATCGGTATAGAGCAGCTTGTAGTTGTCGCCGAATCGGCTCCTCATGTAGTCGTAGTGAAATCTGTACACGAGCGACTTGGAGAGATCGAGAACACCGAGTCCCACGTAGATTGGCTTGGTGATGCTGATCCCGGTGCGAGCCAGTTGAATCGCTACGAGATTGTTGTCGAACACGGAGCAGCTGTGGAAATTCGGCTTGGCTATGAGAGCCTCAGCGCCGTAGCGACCTTTCCACTTATTCACGAGCTTCACATCGACGCGCTTCTGCTCGTTTTCCATCGTTTTACCGTAGACCGCGTTGTTCATGATCTTGAAAAAATTCTTCTCGAACTCGTTCTCGGCTCTCTTGCGGATCTCGCTGTTGAGATCGATGTAGTCCTTGAGCCATGCCTTCTGATTGAAACACAGAGCTCTGCGAATTTTCGTCAAGCGGAGATCATGCTTCAGCGCCTACTTGAGACTTCTGTAATGAATGACGTAACGCTCTTTATCGTAGAGCGCAGTCATCAGCTTCTCTTGTTTCGACTCTGGCGCTACTCTGTGCTCCGGACACATAGGCAAATCCTTGTGAGAGTCTTGGAGTTCCTCCGGGTAATCCAGATCCACCTCGAGGATGTAGCCGATAGGACTGTCGACGGCAACGTCGTAGAAACTCACGTTCTCGATGTCCTCGATCCACTTGAAGCCGGAGCAAGGCAAGGATTGCGTCATGGCCCACCCGTAGAGGTTATTTACGTCAAAGTACATCAAGTACTTGGTTACCTTTGTCGGATCATAGTTCTCAATCATATACTTATTGTTGGCCTCTGCGTAGCGATTACAGGACTTACTCACACCTCCGCGGATGCCTCGATCGATAAAGAGTAGCATCTCGATGTCGGTGATCAGCTCGAGTTCTACGCCCGTAAACTTGAGCATCACGTCCCACGAGAGACCGGGTGTCGTGTAGTAGTGAGCCGCATCCAGACCGTAAGCCTTCATGCAGTTGTCTCGAAAATTCTCAAATATCTCGGTGAGTAGTAGCACATCTGTCTTGAGATACAGATCTGAGTACTCGCCGAGCGTCCGAATGTCGAAAGCCTGCCATACCTCCTTCGCGGGCTCGTAGTCATCGCTGGAAATTCCGATTGAGCTGGCAAACAAGTCTCGTCGAGTTTTTCCAGTGCGGACACGTACTCGTAAGGAAACACTCCCTTACGTATCAGCAGATCGATCTGTTGCGTGCTGTAACCGTCCACCTTCTTGAACACCGCTTCGACAGTCTTCAACTCTTGTAAATAGGATGCCAGCTTATCTAAGGACGAGGCCATGAAGCAAATAGAATCGATGAAATGAAAGTTTACCTCGCTCTTTCCCATATATTTGCTGAAAGAGATGTAACGCTCTTTCGTCTGCGGTAAGAGCACGATAGACCGGAAAAGGTGTTGGAGATATCCCTGATGAAGAGGTAAGAGTCGTAACCGCCCAAGTTGTGAAAAATAACTGGAATAGTCCCCGAGTCTTTGTAATTTATATTGCAGCCGTTGTGCGCCGGACCGCGATACTTTCCCGTGAAGTGACAATGATCCTTCACTTTCTTCTCCTGCTCGCTGAAAGGTCGAGCGCAGACATGACAAACTCTAGCCCAGACGTATTTTTCTTCCGCGCTCAACTCATCCACGGATACTGGATGCTCGTAGAGCTGCTCGAGTTCTTGTCCGAGCTCGTGAAGACTCGTAGCGAACCATTTAGGTGCCTCCTGTTCACCAACGGCCATCTTCCTATAGCTCTTGTACGTCGACTTGGATTTGTCGAAGCTGCACTTTACGTAGTAGCTGACGCTGAACGCTTCGTGCTCCTGATAAGCGCGCTTGTCTTCCTCGACAGGTTTGAGCAGGCATTCAAAGTAAGCGTACACTACGAATGGCGAACGCTCGTTGTAGCGATAATTTTTGAATTCAAGCCTATTATTCCTCTCGTTCGGGAGTTTGACTTTGAAGCTGTTGATCTTCGTACAGTCTCTCTCGTGCTCCCCCAGTTTGTCGGCAGTCCAAAATTAGTGCAGACAACGATCGCAAATGAATTGCTTCGCTTTGCGAGAGCTCACCTGAGACGAGACCAATCGCGATAAATATTTTATCCACACGTAGCGGAATTTCGGAGAGGGTACGTTCTCATCGTCGTCGTCGTCGTCGGCGGCGTCGTTCTGCACTTCGTCCTCGTAATGGTCTTGTACGAAGAGAAGATTGACGTGCTTCTCTCTCTTCGAAGCCGTAACGTGACACGGAGACACGTCAAACTGTTCTCCGCCTTTCTTCTTCTTAAGCATATAAAGATTGACCGAGATCTCGTTCTGTCTCTCGAACTTTGAGATTTGCTTAGGCATTACTGGGAACTCGATACCCGTAAAATCGAGCTCGTTCTCGAAGGCGTTGTACTTGCCAACGCGGATCGAATTTTTCTTAGCCGAATGCAAGGCTGAGAGTATAGCCCACTTGAAACACTGCTCATCTGCGTCGTTTTGTACGTTGACACAGGTTTTCTTCCTCTCGATCGGTCCCGGGAGTTGGATGTAGAAGCTGCCACGTATCGGATTGAACTTGTTGATATTCGCCGTGAGATGTAGAATGGAACGAAACGACCAACCCGAACTTTCCTCTTGAAACTCCTCCATGTCTCTTTCGATGGACTGACTCACGTTGCTCGAGAATCACGTATCGAGATTCGTTGTCTGAAAGATCGACTGCGATTTCGTATTGAAGTACTTGATCGCAGTCGTCTCCTTCTTTTCGGCTTTGGTGATGACGTACTCGGCGGCGAGTTCGGTATTGACCTTGATCGACTTGTGTTCGACCAAAGCTAGCTCGATCTGCTCTTGCAGATGAAAATGCTGGCAGCGTCCTTCATGAAGCTCTTGATGTCGATGTGTTGCACGTTCGTGATGATGCCGCTCCTGATGCGGCTTTGAAAAGTCGAATGCACATCATCCCAGGTGACTCGTGGTTGTTGCTGCTCCAGGCCACCTCCTCGATTCAAGCTGCCTTCGAGAACTCTCCAAATGCTCTGGAGATGAGCGTAAAAGTTCTGCAGCTGTCGAATTTTGCCAACGATGGCTGCTCGCGCAATATCCATCCAACGCTGAATGTCCTCGGCGTTCGCGTCAAGACGAGAGCATGCTCTCAGATTGTCGATTATGAAAATATAATACTCTGCGGAGAACATGTTGTCGCTTTGAAAATAGCTTCAAGAATGAAACAAAATAAAGTACATATTAATAACACACATATTCTTCAAAGACACCGCGATACGTCTGCATCCACGATCTCAATGCGTGAACATTTCGTCCAGCACATCTTCTCCGCACCCTTCACGTATATCTTGGTGGCGCATGCCACACGACCAGTGAGCTTCTCATCCATCTGCAAGAAGGGGACCCATCCATCGTTCCAGTCGATGCCGTGGAAGTTGTTTCTTAACCATTGGTTTGTCGGCAAATACTCTGCCGCAATGTGCTTCGTGCAGCATATCGGCGGACTCAGCAAAATACTTTGAGCCTCGGCATTTTCATCGCTAGCAACTTGGTATTATACCGATTTTTTTAGCGATAAATTCACCTTTGAAAGACTGAAAGCTTTGGAAGTCAATTATAAACTCCATTTCTGCTGCTATCTACTCGATGTTCTCTCTCGAGAAGTTGAGAATCGTTTGAATTGCTCACGCTACCGCTCCGACTTTTATACATTAAATTAAAAAACAAAATGACGAACAGTCAATTGGTGGAGGGTAATTATTCAATGATCCACAAACCATGAGAGAAGAAGGGACAACAGTTTATTTTCTACGTTTTGAAAATTTTGGTGGCCCTGAAAAGGGCCGATTGTGTATTCATCGTCGCTTATGATTTTCGTTTTGGGCTCACGTAGCGTGGCTTGCGCATGAGCTTCCGTAGCTCTTGCTGTCGCTCCTTGCTGCGGCTTCGAGGTGCCCTTTGACGCTCTATCTCAATGGTCTTCAGAAGAATTTCACGGACCGAAGGCGACCAGTGAATTTCCTCGACTCGAGGAGCAGCAGGCTTCGGCATTCGCCTTCGAGCCTTGTGAGCTTTTCTCGGCGTCTCGGCAAATGGTGCTCTTGAAGCCGGTGTGTACGGACGCTCTCGACCCTT
>QLSS01000593.1:8925-23531 GCA_024372645.1 Trichomalopsis sarcophagae | reverse complement strand
TAGAGAGAGAGAGAGAGAGAGAGAGAGAGAGAGAGAGAGAGAGAGAGAGAGAGAGAGAGAGCTGGTAACAGGGTTGCCGCGATTTAATTCGGCAACCGCGAGAGAACGAGTGCGCGACTCGACATAGCCGTATGTCGCCGATAGACGCGTGTGCTTTCCTACGAAAACCGCTCGGGAGAACTTAGACTCGATAACGCAGCCCTGATTTCTGTACGCTTGGTACTGTATTATTTCGTACGTTCCGTGTACGTTTTCTCCGTGCGTGCGTGTTACTCCGGTGTTGTACCTGCGAGGCTCACATCCTGGTAGAGCGAGACCGGCCGAATATCGCGCAGACCATTGTACCTGAACTCGAGACATCCAACGACGAGTAAGTACCAGCACTCCCTTTCCGCTATTCGGGCGACAATACTCCTCCTCTCTTTCTCGACGTGCAGCTCACACGTTTCGGTGGCTTCTCCATCGGACAATCTTGTAACAATATTTAATAATATAGACTTTTCTTTCATTTTAACTACCTGTTGTTATATATTAAAAATATTTTGATATTATTTTCAATAAAAATTCTCATTAGCAAGTATCAAAATATTACCAAATTTTGATAGTATTAAGTATACTGTAAATATAATATTTTATTGGCATTAATAATGATAAAATAAATAATAAATATGTTTAGTGAATGTTCTAATGTAGCCCTAACATGAAACGGTTCTAAAAACATTTTTAAAACTTTTAATACCACACTTTGAAACGCTGGATAAAAGTTTAAGAAATATTGGAAAAAACGATAAATAAATGATCGAATGTCCACACTTTTTGGATTTGATTAATTTGATAAAACGTTTATTTAATGTTATAAAGTTGTACACTGTAAATTGTTATAAAATTCTAATAAAAATAGTTAATCACTATTAACGATTGTTTGTATTTAGACTATGCTTTACAGTTTTTTACAGAATCATATACTTTGTACATTTTTTTTTATATTTATTTTTATTATTATATTTTTACATTGTTTTGCAGTTAATTTAAGTTTCTCCTTAAATTTTTTGAACACTTTTGCTAGTCTCAGCCACGTAATAATGCATTTTTGGACTCATTTTTGAGGTTATGGACGAAAGGTGACCCCATAGGCCAAAACTAAGGGTGGATTCGTATTTAGCGGGAAAAAATACATGCGAATAAGATTTGTTATTAATTTTTTCTCTGCCCCTGCAAGTTTTAAGGACATATAACTGCTATTCCGTAGTCATATTCGTGTACTGTCAGAGCTGCACCGGTCCATCATTTTGAATTTCGCAAAAAGGCCACTCAGTAACGGAAACTAGATACAGTAAGCTAAATTTTAAGCCTGGGCAGAAATCATTTTGATCCTCTGATTTTTTAACAGAGGGGGGTGGTCGATTTCGGTTCGTCGGTTTGGTAGCGGTGTTGCGGGGCGATTACGAATTTCGAGGTTAGGAATTCATTCGGTACGGCGGAGTGATGTGCGAACGGCTACACCGATCCGAATGTGTCACGTGACAACGGTTTCGATCGCTCGAAAAAACTTTGCGAATCACAAATTTTTGTCTACTGAACTTGAATCTATCAAAAAAGTTGTATTAGCTTTTTCAGTTTTCAAGAGAATCCACTTAAAGATGAATTGTGTATTTTTTGGTAAAAAAAAAAAAAAAAAAAAATGGAATTTTAAGGCTCCCAAAAACTATTGTGGGCCTTCTAAATATTTTTTTCTTATTCCACGTAACTCAAACTATTATCTAACCAAATTTCATCCAATTCCGTTTACTCAAGCGTGAGATATTAGGTTTTGATACAAAAAAAAATTTTGTTCACACCGTGTGCCGCCTGGCGCATCGCTGCTGAATTGCTCGTCGGCCGCCGCGCTCCGTTGGTGCGTGCACGCTTATTTTGCGATGTACAGACTTGCCTTTCGTTCGATGCGCGCGACTCGTATCTCGTCACAGGTTACTTAAAGGCGGAAAAATTCATAGATTAAAAGATCAATATGAAAGACCTTATTGAGTCGTAGATATTTTACGTAATGGTAACATTAAGATTCATCTGAAAGCAAAAAGTAGCTATATTGCTGATAATTAAAGCGATTGTCGTGCATAATCGATGCACGTCGATGTCGGAGAAGCCCATCACATCCGGCAATAAGGACCTAAGCCCAATTGTTTACAGCGCCATTGCATGAGATTATTATTGAGAAAATATGGTTGCTCTAGTAATTCAAAACGTGGAAGCCAGAGCTAAAATAAATAAAAGAAAAATAAATAACAATCAGTCAAAATAAGAATTTTATTGAAAGGAAGGACAAAATTTCACAATTAACTTACACCACGATTCTGCCATCTGACGTTTTCGTAATTCTTATCTAGAGTTAAACCACAAATGTCACACATCTCGTGTGTATTATTTGGGCAATCAACACAGGTTATATGACATGGAACCCAACGATTTGATGCGAATCCAATAGGAGCACGACCGTCCGACGACAAGCACATAGGACAAGAATACTAAAATAATATAAGAAATTGAAAAATTATTATGAAATATGAGATAACTATAATTGGAGAAATTTAGAAGAGAAAAGAAACAATGTAGCACTGCCTACCTTATTCTCTGAGTGAGTGGGATAAATTTTCATTCTAGTCGCGTGTGATTAAGGTTAGTGACATGTCACACAAAGCATATCGATTCCTGTATCAGGTCAATAACACCAAGTTGGAAACTTTCCCGCTATACAGGGAATCCTGGGCACGATCTAAAGAAAACAAAAAGGAAAATATGAAAGATAAGAGACAAGTACTCCGTAAAAATTTTCTTTTTCGAATAATATAATATTTAAGAAACTTGATAAGCCCTCTTCGTAAACCGGAAATTCGTTCTTTAATCTATAGTTAGTACAGAGAGTACAAGGCTTGGGTTGGGTTTAAGTGAAGTCATAGCTCTTTTGTGTACGTCGATTGCAAGAAAATCGATTTTGTTCACTATAGCTACAATTGTGTCACTCGAATTAGACAGTTACATATACTATCACAACGCACGTAAACACTATATCAATAAATTACTGAGAGTAAATAAGGAAAAATCCAAAGATCTCTTACAACTGCATCACAAAATCGACTGTAACGAACAGATTCAAAACATAAGAGTGAAAGAAACGAACAATTCGAAGGATGTTAACCGACTAATTGCCGATAAGGAAATACACTCATGCCATGTCGGGGAAAAAAAATTTTTTTCCGACTTCAGAAGTAGTGGAATCAAAAGGAAATAAATTTACGGATTAAGAAGTCCAATTAAAATGCTAATCAGATAGGGAAAATAAGTCATTATAACACAATTGTAAAAGAAAGGAAGAAAATTGGGTTCATTAACGATTACAATATTTACTAATATGTAACCTTCAGCAACAATTGTAAAATTAAAAACAAAATAAAAATTTTAATAACCCTTAGTTGTAAAAATGCTGCAAATAATGAGTAAAGTAAAAGGTCAAATGTTCAAATTGAAAATTATTATTAATCAAAACATTGTAAACAACAATCAGTAAGAAATAAGAGAGCTCTTATATTTATGATTAAATCATTACCCCAAAATTAAATAATCAAGATAATTTTTGCTTAGAAATTAAATTAAGAAGTGATTTTGTACAACGAGAAGGGCACACGCGCAAGAAAAATTCACGCATACACTGTAGGCTATTAGTTGGTAGTGCAATTGAATTAGAATCATAAAAATGAGAAAATAATAAGAGAGGAGATTAACAACACAGAAATCAATTAAATGCCTTACGAAATCAAGAGGTGCAGCACCACGAAGGCGAGTTTGAGAAGTAGATAAAACCGCGTCACCAACAAAATTTTGAAACTAAAATAGACGCTGAAACTCTATTAGAAATGCAAAGAAAGCGGACATGATCCTAATAATTGTAAAAATCAAGGAAAACAAAGCGAAATGTGTGAATTCTGCAATGGTACAACTCATACAATAAAAGATTGCCCAGATGTAACGTGCAAAAGATATAATCAGCGGTGACATGTCTAGAAATACTGTCCAATATTAATGGATATAAAATTTCTAATGCGTGCAATTTGCAATAAAAATTAACATGAAGCTGAACAGTGTAAAGAAGCTAAAATATTATTAGCACAGAATAGAGCGAAAGCATGTCAACAGGATATTCAATGACAGATTTGAAACGAAAAAGGTCATTCGAGAAAATACTGCCCCACATTCATGGCTCAGCAACAAGCTACGAATAATGCCAACGACTCGTATAAAAATTAAAATTATAACAACTATCTCTCAAAAAAAACTTTTTTTAAAAGTGAAAATCTTGGCAAGAAAAAGGCTAATAAACGTAGTGAAATCTCTAAATATAAAAATGTCAAGTAAATGTTTTATTGCTATACACATTAAAATATCATTTTTTGGGATAACATAATTTTAATTTTAATTTTATATCTTAATGCATATAGCAAAAAAAAAACATTTACTTGACATTTTTATATTTAGAGATTTCACTACGTTTATTAGCCTTTTTCTTGCCAAGATTTTCACTTTTGAAAAAAGTATTTTTTTGGAGAGATTTCACATATTTTACAAAGCATATTCTTCTTGCTATTGCACTTCATTAAATCTTGATCTATTCTATAGACAACAAGCTACTATTGGTTTAGACATTGATTGCATCGCGCATTTAATCGTACAGCAATATATGCATATATACGCATAGCATTACATGCATATTATAATCGCGTGTCGCCGAGTAGCAGACAAATGCCGGTAAAGTAGATTAACTACTGTAACCACTGGTGTTTAATACCAAATATACTCACCGGAAGTCACGTGACCGGACGAGACGAAAAATATCGGGAGAGGATGGAAACTCTGAACGAAATGAAATATACCGAGCAAATTTACAACTTGCAATATTAAGTTAATAACTTAATATTCTTGAATGAACCTTTGATACATGAAAAATTAGTATACTAGATTTAAGTAGATACCAACAGATTGCGCGTACGCGCATCAATAATGATTTAAATGTAATCGAGTTTTTTTTTAAGATTAGGAACACCTAATTTCAAAGTATATAGTGTCGCGCTGTCGACAAATCGTACTTCGTACTTTTTCTTGCCAAAGCGGCGCTATCTCGCCCTTTAATAATAATAACTACAGAAAAAGCAACAATTTTAATAATCAGAACAAAAATATAAGTAATCCTAATTGGAAACAAATAAGCTGCGAGTATTGTAAAATGAGAGGACATCCAATACAAGTGTGCAGAAAATTAAAGAATCTAGAGCATATGACTCAAGAGCGAAAAAAATTTAGTTAATATAAAGAAGATGGACACAGTGGAAAACTGTCAGGAAATCAAGGCATTAGAATCAAGGGCAAATAAATTCTGTAGCTATTGCAAAAATACGAACCATATGACGAAGGAATGCTTTAAATTGCAGAATCAGCAAATTAATCGTGTGGAATACGACTAAAGCATTCTCGGGGCGAGTGGACGAGGAGTAATATGGCTAATGAGTAGATAGGCTATAGGCATACCAAAACATAGGCATACTAAAACACCCCCTCTCTTCTCAAAGTGTTTTTATACCCGAAGAAAGAGAGGTATGGCCCTCCGTCTCTCCAAATATGTTTGGAACGCCTATAGCGTCTTTACTTTTTTTCCGATGTGGGGGTAAGAGTAGGATGTTCCTCCCTCTAATATATTTTAGCATTTCTCTCTATCCCTTCCCTGTCAAATCAGGCCCCGTAAACGTGACACCGCCCACACATAAAAGCTATTGGCTACTAAATTTAAGCCAACCTTCACTGTTCCTTTCAAAAGGACCTCACAGAGAGAGAGAGAGAGAGAGAGAGAGAGAGAGAGAGAGAGAGAGAGAGAGAGAGAGTAGACTTTCTCACACGTAAGAGAAGGGAAAACTTTTGCGGTGAGGGTTGAATGCGCGCAATAAATTTTTTTGTAGTAGCGAGTCTCTCGCGTTTTAGAAAAGTGTACACACAAGCCTGTTCCTTTCAAAAGGACCACAGAGAGTGTAGACTTTCAGCGAAAACACTGCATAAAATTTGTATTTTAAAAGTGTACACTAGCCGAAGGTTTGATTGTGAGTCTACCTTTTCTCGCTGGGCGATGGGTCTTTCATAAAAGAAAGGTCTTTCAGGAAAATGCCACTAAGAGGTTCAAGCGCATGCGATAAAATTTTTTGTAAAGTGTACAGAGGCCGAAAATTTTTCGCAACAGGTACAATGTCCGCAGGAATCTAGAAACTACACTCGCTGGCAAGACCTTTATTTTTGTTTCGCTACCCACGATGAAAAATCAATTATTTTTTGGAAAAGGTCTCCAAAGGTGCCCATAGATTATCTTGCGGGGAGGAGCATGGTCAAGGGAGGTTTTTTGAAATTAAGGGAGGACTTTTCAGGAAAGTGTTTAATTACTTTTTATGTTCTCGAGCGGAGGGCATCCAAGATCTTCGACATTACATATTAGACTGAAAAAAAAATAATGTTGGATAAATTGAATTAGTGAAAAGATTGATCTACTCTACAAAAATCCAAAACCAATGAGACTTACAGGTCTAGAAGAATTATCTTTTCGGAAGTCAACTGTTTGCCATATATGCTGGAAGCCTATCAAAAGTGAAGAACTCGCATTACGAGACTACTGTCATCTAACAGGACGGTACGTTAGTTTTTAATGTATACAAATATTTGACTTAAAAGCTGTACAGCAAGTAAGACTTTTTTTCTATTTAGTTTTAGAGGTGCAGCTCACAATTCAATCAATTTAAATTACAAGGATTCAAGGTTTGTGCCGGTTATATTTCATAACCTCAATTATGATACACACTTCATTTTGAAAGAGATTGCTACTTCTACAATAATGAAGGGACGAGTATCTCTGATACCTCAAAACAAAGAAAAATATATTTCATTTACGATGTATATAGATGACTGTGATATCAGTTTTAGATTTATAGATTCATGGCGTTTTTTACCATCATCGTTGGAAAAGCTTGCATCATATTTGGAAACCGTGCCGATAACAGTGAATGAGTTTAAAAATGATGGATTTACAGATGAGCAAATCAATCTTCTTAGACGAAAAGGTATATTTCCATATGATTTCGTAGATGGATTGGACAAGTTGATGACTACAAAACTGCCAGAGAAGAATGAGTTTTACAATAAACTAACAGATTCTCATATTATTGACGAAGACTATCACCATGCTGTTACAGTATGGAATATGTTTACTATAAAAACTTTGGGTGAATATTCAGATTTGTATTTGAAAACAGATGTTTTATTCTTAGCTGACGTCTTCGAAAGTTTTCGAGAGACATCTCTGAAAGCGTATAGTTTATGTCCTGCACACTTTTACACGACTCCAGGTCTCACATTTTCAGCAGCTCTAAAAATGACAAAAGTGGAATTGGAGCTTCTTACAGATATAGATATGCTGATGTTTATTGAAGCAGGCATTCGAGGAGGAATAAGTCAATGTTGCAATCGGTATGCTAAGGCGAACAATCCGTACATGGGACCATCATACGATAAGAATCAGAAAACGAAGACACTCTTATATTTTGATATTAATAAACTTTATGGATGGGCCATGGTGCAGTATTTACCAGTGGGAAAATTCAAATGGATCGAATATGAAACGAATTCAAATTTTTTCAATGCACCACCAGACTAATACAGGCTACTTTTCTGAAGTAGATTTAGAGTATCCTGAAGAAATACATGATGATCGTCAAGATTTGCCTTTTTGTGCAGAGCATCGTACACGCCCTGGCTCAAAGCAAAATAAACTGTTGACTACTTTGAACGATAAGAAAAGGTATGTCATTCATTATCTTGCGTTAAAACAGGTATTAGATAATGGACTTCGACGAAAAAAAGTGCATAGGATTCTTAGTTTTGAGCAGAAGCCTTGGCTCAAACCATATGTTGAATTTAATACAGAGAAGAGAAAGCAGGCCAAGAATGAGTTCGAACAGCTTTTCTACAAGTTATTAATTAATGCAGTATATGGTAAGTGCATCGAGCGAGAACGATCTCACGTTGATGTGCGATTAGTAAATAAAATCACTGGTCGATATGGAGCAGAAGCACCTATAGCTCAACCAAATTTTCATAGTTGTGCTATCTTTGATGAAAATTTGGTTGCTATACAGCTAAAGAGAACAAGTATTACAATTAAACCAATATACGTTGGTCTCAGCATTCTCGATTTGTCTAAAACATTGATATACGATTCTCATTATTCATATATGAAGCGGCGACTTGGGGAAAAATGTAAACTCCTTTACACCGACACAGATAGTCTGATATATGAAGTTGTTGACGTGGATACGTATAAAATAATGAAAGAAGACTCTCACAAATTTGATACTTCTGATTACAAAGAGAACAATCAATTTGGAATCCAGCGTGTCAATAAAAAAGTGCCTGGATTAATGAAAGATGAATGCTGTGGCAAGATTATGACGGAATTTATTGGTTTACGTAGCAAAATGTATAGTATTTTAATAGATGGATCTGAGACTATGAAGAAAGCCAAAGGCATAAAATCGAGTGTTGTGAAGAAAACAATCACGTTCGAACATTATCGAAAATGTCTCGAAGAACAAATTATTGTCAAACGTGAGCAGTGCAACATTCGCTCTAAATTGCATGTAGTGCATACTGAGAAACAGAATAAAATAGCACTAAGTCCGCATGATGATAAAAGATACTTATTACCTCATAGCACAGACACTTTGCCTTGGGGCCATTACCAAATTATTGAGGAACAGATGGCGCTGGCTGTAATTCAAATGGAGGGGAATGAAAAATTGGCTGATACAAGAGAAGAAAGAGTGGGGGAGATGGAAGTGGAGATGGGGTATGAAGCGACCAATACTGCAGAAGAAAGCAAGAGATCAATGGAGGTGGGGAACGAAGTGACCAATGAAAACAGTTCAGCACGAGTGGGGATGACACTTGGAATGGACACGAATCCATCGATGGAGGAGGTATCCTCTAACACAAATTCTTATTTTTTTCATTTCAGAATGGATCTATCTGCACTCAACAAGATTGCTGAGCTTGAGTTCTTGCCTAAGAAGAAAGTCAAGGACTTGGAAAAAGATCATGAGTACATGGTGACTGCACTCAAGAAAGTAAAGACGAGATTTGGCACAAAGATCGTGGCCGAGATCGATGACAGCTTTCAAATATTTCTGCCCGGGAAGATCTCATGAGCAATCTTGAAAGATCAAGAATTTTTCAATAATCTCTCTAACACATCAAATCAACTTAGTATATTTATAACATATCAGGGTGGAACTTCTTTTAAGTTCACCACATCTTAAAATAATGAAATACAAAGACTGATAATTGTTAAATACTATTTATTTATTTCTTCAAACTTGTGTGCAATTTACATGAATAAATACATTATTAAATATAATAACAATTGCTTTCTTATTTATTTGCAGCTTAAATAATTCATACAATCTTATTTTTATCTATCCAACTATTATGCTTGTCACTAAATCCTAACCATTTAACATATACGCGTTTACCACTTTTCTTTAAAACTTTTTTTACTAAATAAATTTTCGGATACATAGTTTTATGAATTTCCGTTTCATGAAAGCCACCAGAGACTGGTTTATCATAATAATCTCTGAGGTGGTAAGTTACTGGATCTGGTTTTACAACTCGCGTTATTGTGAAAATTTCCGTTGACCAGTTTGGCGTATAATAATATTCGTATAGATTCATCTTTGCTGAATATTTTCCGATGAGCATTTGTTGCTTCCAAAATCTTGCGATAATTTGCACGGTCTGATGAGCTCAGAAGAAGATCATCCGGATATTTTTTAAATAACAGTTCCATTAGTCCATTCGTTTTAGGATAACTTTCATTTCTAACTTTGACATATTTATGATCAAATTCAATTTCTGAATCACCTATCATATACACTTCATCAACCTTTCGCATTCCGTATATATTATCCATCGTTCTACGGCTTTTATCTAGCAATGATAGAAAGTCTTCAGCTGAATCATTTTTTCCACTAGCGGATTTAAATGTAGAATTGGTTATTGTGTCAAAAACATAATCATCATCATCATCATCATAAACAGTATAATCCATTAAACTTGATTTATTGTTCTTATTTTGATCGTTGAGCAAACTCGATCGATCAATTTCCATTCGTTTTTTCATTTTCTTACTGCTGCTGTTTTTATCCAAAATATGATTAAATGGTTGCTGCAATGGGCTTTCACATTTCATCTCAACAAGTTTCTCAAGTGGTGTGATGACTGGTTTTAGAGTATCACCGATGACTTTTTCAAAGTCATCTTTCTCCTGTTTTAATAAAGTGTATTTTTTCTTAATAATTTTTTCTCGCTAAGAACATTCTTCTCTTTCGTGAAGTCTGACATGCTTACGTGGCGATGCTTACAACTGAACTGCAAGTTCGAGACTCATAATTCCTTTTTTATAGCAAAATAGTCAAATCCATTTCTGTATCTACCCTCATTCATCGGTCTATCTTTGTCAACAACGATGAATCCATATCTATCATTCTTCCAACATTCAGAACAAAGATTCCGAAATTCATTGAAAGTTAAATCGGTATTCACATGGTCTTCATATATATGTTTAATATTTACATCATATTGTCGATAAATTACTAACAAATTGTCATTATCTCTAATGAGATGTTTTTCTATTTCAAAATTCGACAAATCGAAATTTGTCACTGGGAGTTTGACGTTCTGCTCGGTAAAATCCATGTTCACTCAACAGAGTCAAATATAACATTGAGCTCTGGAAATATAAACGCTCGTTTTATACCATGAACGTCAGTTGTGAATCAACGCTCAAATAGAGATGATCATACATAAATCTCAAACACAGCCGAAAGGCTATGGATTGCTTGATAAAGTTATCAATAACTTACCTGTTGAAATGCATCTTCCTGGATATCAATACTGCGGTCCCGGAACCAAATTGAAAAAGCGGATGCTAGTCTTGGTGAAAAAGCTTTTGCTTTTGCTCTTAGCAATGCTATGAAATTAAAAGGACAAACTGGAATGGGACTGAAATTTAATAAGTTAGTGACTGCGGCTAAAAAATCAATGTCAACAAGTAAAAGTCCTCGCAAGGTTATTCAATCAGCCTTGAAGGGTGCACGTCAAGCTGTTAAAAGTTTAGGTGGAAAGAAAAAAGTTATCATTCCACGTGTTCTGCCCCTTCCATCAAAAATTGGTGGAGTTTTTTCTTTTCTCATTCCATTGTTCGCAGGACTAAATGCCACCGGTGCTCTAGCAGGAGGTGCTGCTGGAATAGCTAAAGCAGTTAATGATGCTAAAGCTGCGCAGAAAAATTATGAAGAAAGTAAGAGGCATAACGAGACCATAGAAGCGATTGCTTTAGGCAAAGGTCTTCATCTTAAGCCCTATAAAAGTGGAATGGGATTATTTATGAAACCTCATATCGGTCGTGGTCATCAAGTCAGTAGAAAAAAAAAACTTCGATTTAACTTTGCCAAATCGTGCACTGACTGACTACGATCTAAAAAAATATGCTCATATGATGAAAATTTTAGATTTCCGTGGTGTTTTCATGAGAAATAATCTACCACCCGATGGTCCATGGCGTAATGAAACAGCAGTGGTAAACTAGGATGATTTTCAAAATAGAGGCACTCACTGGGTTTGCTATCGCAAACGTGGTCCTGAAGTACTTTATTTCGATAGTTTTGGTGATCTCAAACCTCCCAAGGATCTCATGATGTATTTTAACGTGAAGGAAGTGAAATACAATTACAAAAAATATCAAAATTTTGACTCATTTATATGTGGACATCTTTGTCTCTACTTCTTAGCTGGGAGACTATAAAAGAGATGTTCGCAGACGAATAGATTCATTAGCATCCGATCAGTCATGGAAGATAGCTTCACTCTGAGCCTCTCAGGAAACTCATCTATCTTAGAAGCGCAATATTTTCCTTCGATTGAACTACCACAGCATAAAAATTTTGTCTTGGCATTAGTTGAACTTTTTACATTCAACTCTATTCCCAATGTTGACCATTCAAATAGTAAACTGAATTTGAGCAAAAATAATATTATCACTATCCCTACGGGCAGCTATGAAATTGATGCTATAAATCAACTTTTACAAGAAACTTTGAAATCCAAAGGAATTGAATTTTCTTTGAAAGCTAACAACAATACTCTCAGAAGTGAAATTCTCTGCAGTCATCAGATAGATCTCAAACCTCACGATTCAATAGGCCGTCTCCTTGGCTTTGCTTCTCGCATTCTCAAAGAGAACATTCAACACAGCTCTGATTTACCTGTGAAAATATTGAGAATGAATGCACTCAGAGTAGAGTGCAACATTACTGCAGGTGCTTACATCAATAATAAGAAAGTTCATACAATCCATGAGTTCTATCCCAGAGTGCCTCCAGGATATAAAATCTTAGAAGTTCCGTCTCATGTGATATATCTACCACTCAGTGTCAAGTGCATAGATCATCTACAAATTCGAATTGTAGATCAGGACAGAAATTTGGTGAATTTTCGAGGAGAGGAAATTACTATTAGACTTCACATCAAGTCTGTATAATGGGCATCATTTACAATCTGGAACATATATAAGTCAGCCGTCATGTCAACCAGTCATCAGTCGACCAAAGAAACTCAAACCGTTAACACGGTAGAGCATTCAGTTTCTGAAAAGCCTGTAAAGCTCCGTAAAGCTCCGCTTTAAAAAATTAACAAAATTAAAAATAAACTAAAATTTTTATATAAATACATTTTTAGAATATACGCGAGTATCGCGCTTCCCCACTGTCGGCTATACCCGCGCTACAGCTGACAGCGCAACTACAGCAGCGCCACGAGTCACCAAGCGGCGAGCGTTAGCAGAAAGCAACAGCGCAAGAGTAGGAACAGCGGCGAAGCGTGCGTGTATATATGTATATAGCAAGCGGCGAGCGCAGCGGCGCAAAGTAGGAGAAGCGGCGCAGCGTGCGCACATTATAGTTAATTGTTTGAATCGATTTTGTATATAGGTGTGAATGTAAGTGTGAATGTATGAATGTGAGAGTAATTTAGGCGGCGTGATCCCCGCTCTCTCCCAGGCCTATATAAGGACCTCCACGGCCAGTTGGAAGGCACTAGTTTAAGCGCCTAGTCACTTAAAAGTCAATATAAAAACTCAGAATATTTTCAAATATTTCTATACTTATAAAATTTCAATATAGGCAATGATATCGCATAATAACGCGTATCCGTCCTATACTTGTAAAATTTTCAAATCCATGACAAAACTAACTTAGAAAAATTTCGTTACCGTATTTAAACTTATAAAATTTTCAAACACGAGCTATCAGATAACGCAAGCTTAAGCGTATCTGCATAAGATCTCTTCTTGAAACATTATGATTTAATCAGATAAAGCAACTTAAACGTGTATCTGTTTCTTTATTTTTGTAAAAATCAAAATGGATTTACTTTTTTGGATTTATGTGATGTTATAGAATATATGCAATATTTTTGCAATATTCTATAAAATATAATTATTTGAATATATATACTTTTTGTTATAAAGAACAAAAATCTTTTTATTTGCAAAGGAATCCTCACTACCTGGTATCCCGGACCTGAACAACTATAGTTATCAAATCATTATAAAAATAATAAACAAAATTTATTATTAGAGTCTGTTGTGAAAATTACGACACAGATTAAGTAAATGTTCATTACTTATCTATAATAAAGTTATTCGCAGGACCGAGAAGAGTCGTGACCGTTTCATGCTTGAAGTGAATCTGGAGCTTGCCGCAGGTTTCGAATTACACAGATCTAAAGCTTGACTGAATGGATCGTTTGCTTAATGTGAATATAGAGCTTGCCCCAAGTTTTGAACTGCGCAGCTCTAAAGATGGACTGAACAGATCTCTCCTCGATGTGAATATCAAGCTTGCCGCAGATTTCGATCTGCGCGGATTTCTTGCTCGACGTCAATCTTTAGCTCGTAGTGGATTTTGATCAGCACGGACTGGATTTGATTCTCGAGCTCCTTGCGGACGCATAAGCTCACAGATTTCCTCTCTCAAAGAGACTCACCTAAAGAAATGAGCGAAGCGAGTCCGGAGCACAGACCCTGTGCATACGTGCACTGACTCTCTAAGCGAATTTCTTGGACAAAAGCTTGGAGATTCTTGGCTCTCGATGAGAGACACCTAGAGAAAGGGAGCAAAGCGCGTAAGGAGCGTGAGCCTCACAGTTTGAGCCATGCAACCGAGAGCACGCACCCTGCAACCTCTCGACTCACCTCCACGACACTCGATCTACGCTACGAAGCCACGGCCGTGTCGAAGCGCAGAGAGCACTTAGGAGTTTGTCTAGTTTTCTCTCTCAATAAAGTCATTCGTTATATTTAACATATGATCGAGTTCACTTCACTTTCCTCTCCCGTGTTGCCCTTCCTTGAACATCGGTGCCGAGAGAGAGAGAGAGAGAGAGAGAGAGAGAGAGAGAGAGAGAGAGAG
>QLSS01000592.1:29440-55581 GCA_024372645.1 Trichomalopsis sarcophagae | reverse complement strand
AAGGTCATTTCAAGGTCAAATTATTTTTTTTCAAACAGCACCCACTTTTTCGACTCCGGATCCTGAAAGCGTGTAAAATGTTGCACTTTAAACGAAGTAGTAAATTTAAAATAGAAGAAAAGATTTTAATCATTTAGCGTACCATTTCCTGAGTTTTGTCATCATTATAAAACTTGATGTCCAGGATCCACGACGAGGACTTGGTTGGATAGAGTCACATCATGTTTTCTCTACTGGTAGAAGCTTCCACATACATGGTACTTGCACAGATAAATACTTAAGGGGATATAACGTTTTTAAAACCTAATAAGAAGAATCAGTTTTAAATTTACATGAATCACTTCGATTGATTTGAAATGTTTTATACTTAAATAACTTAACTTTACCTACATATTAAGAAATTGATTATTTACTTATTAAGCACGTAATTATCTTTAAAAATCAAATAAGTAAAAATAATTGAAAAAAGGTTAAAGTTTTGACTCATTTGATTTTAAAAAAATGTTCTGGTTATTCAAATTGAATTTCCGTCATTCGTACTAAAACTATTGGTTTCGAAAGTATGTTAAAAAGGTTTCAGCCCGTTTTGTCCAGACATTTTTCAAGAATCGCGTGGACAAAAAACTCAAAGATTTTTATCAAAAAAGCTTACAAAAATTTTAATATTATTATGTAGGTGAAGTTAAGTAATTTAAGTGTAATAATAGTGTAATAATATAAATTTATAATTGTTAAAAGTACCTATTTATGAATTTCAACTAGCGGGATATCCTGGCTTGCTTGAATTATTATAGTACATACATATTATAAGCAGTTAATTTTGTTTGGGCACATTGTTTTCAATTATCAATCTTTGACCATTTGGAAAAAAAGTTTTTATATTTATTTTACACACATTTATTATTTGAATCAGAAATAAATTGCATTATGTTTTTTTAAATAACGTTGTTGTTTTTCCATTTAATTTATTCATAAATTATTATTGTTTTAAGTATACATAGATATACATACATACGTATGTTTGTATACATATGCTATACACACATACATGTAAACACGCATGTTGAAAATACATATGTATAAGCAGAATTATAAAGTTTGTAATACATACCATGTCGTCACACAGATTATACATACAATTACTGGCAACAGTTAATATAATTGTTTAGTGATAATTCCACTGTATAAATATTTTAATTCTATTAGAAATATTTTTGCAGCAGAAATTGGTAGGTACATAAATTTTTTGCACTTTTCTATTAGATAAGTAATACTAAACAACCAACAACACTAAAAAATGTATGTTCATTATTTAAACTTGTACAATATGTAAGCTGTAAAATATTGCATTTAACACGATAATAATTAATTAATAACATACATATTGCATCTAAAGTTATGTTAATGTAAAAAAATTTTTATCTAACGTAACAGAATATTTATTATTGTTAACAAATGAAGATTGTACTTTTTACATCATTTCATTTAATATTAAAAATAATACGAATATACATTTTCTATTAAAATTTTTGTATTAATGTCTTGTATAAAAACAGTTCTGCAATACGTAATGAAGGTATTTCTTGAAGAATCAATTTACTTAAAATTAAAAAATGTTTGATATAATTTCAAGTCATAGCGATTATTCTAGAAAATATTGTTTAAGAGCTAAATATTCCGATTAATTACCCATATTTTAAATGTATGTATAAGTTTGATTTCACTTCATAAAATTTAATAAGTTAAAATAAATCTTTTACTAAAATACAATTTTAACTATTTTATAAGTTATCTATTAAAATTTACTTTTAACACTTTTGGAATTACAAAATATTTATTTATTATCTATTTCATAAAAGCTTCCAAATCATTAAATTATTTTATAATAAAAAATTAATAATTACTATTTGCAATTAAATAATTGTTTAAGTAGTTTTTTATTTATTATTTTTTGCAGAAAACAGTCTAAGTTCTAGTAATGCAGTAGAATTTTGAAATTTATTTAGATATTTATCTACTTCAAATACTAATTTAATAATTGAAAATATGTGATTTGAGTCATTTTTTTTATTTTTGTAATATTTATAATCTAAGTAAATATGCCGGACTATAGTCGAAGCGAAATTGTTGATATTTTATTGATTTTGGGAGAGTGTCGAAGAAATTATAATGCAGCAGCACAATTATATCGGAGGCGTTTCCCAAACAGAAATCATCATCCATCTCGAAGTACGATCCAGAGAATTGAACAGCGAGAGAGGCGAGGACCTCAAAGATCACGACAACGTCGTAGAGTAATGACTATCGAGCGAAATGATCCACGAGTCTTGGTGGTGCTTGCTATGATTCATTTAGATCCTCATATTTCAATTCGACAAATAGAAGTACGATCTGGCATCCCGAGAGAAACAGTGAGAAGAATAACAAGACTCCATCGTTACCATCCATATCATATTACTTTGACCCAATAGCTAACAGAACGTGATTTTGAAAGAAGGTTACGATTTTGCCAATGGGCACAGGAAAGATTGCAAAACGATCCACATTTTTTCAGGTACGTCATGTTTTCCGATGAAGCCACTTTCCATAATACAGGTCAACTAAACCGATACAATTCCCACTATTGGTCCATTGAAAATCCTCATTGGACCCGTGCAGTCGATCACCAACATCAATGGAGTCTTGTAGTATGGTGTGGTATTGTTAATGGCTATCTAATTGGGCCTTACTTTTTTGACGGTAATGTTAACAGAGATAGATACCTCCATTTTCTGACAAATGAATTACGAAATCTGTTAGAAGATGTTAATATACAAACCAGAATGCGTATGTGGCTTCAACATGATGGTGCACCTGCGCATAGAAGTTTAAATGTTCAAGATTTTTTAAATCAAACATACCGTAATAGATGGATAGGTATTGGACGTGGTGAAGATCATGTTGAGTGGCCTCCACGATCCGCAGATCTCACGAGCCCAGATTTTTATTTATGGGGCTTTTTGAAAAACAGCGCGTATGCGGACACCCCTACTACTAGAGAAAATATGATGCAAAGAATCATTAATACTTGCAGAGGCATACCAAGGCATGTGCTTCTGTCGACTGTTGGAAGCTTTGAGCGAAGAATTCAACTATGTATTAGACATCATGGAGGGATTTTTGAACACTTAATTAGGTAAAGCTTAAACTCTATTTATAAAGTGATTTTTTCATGGTCTTGCCTTCATCTGCCGGTGTCTTCATGTCTTGCCTTCATCTGCCGGTGTCTTCATGTCTTGCCTTCATCGGCCGGGCTATGATTCTTGCCTTAATCGGCCGGTGTCTTCACGTCTTGCCTTCATCGGCCGGATCAAAATGGGACCTGAAAATCCACCCTGCTATGTCCTCGTCGTGGATCCTGGACATCAAGTTTTATAATGATGACAAAACTCAGGAAATGGTACGCTAAATGATTAAAATCTTTTCTTCTATTTTAAATTTACTACTTCGTTTAAAGTGCAACATTTTACACGCTTTCAGGATCCGGAGTCGAAAAAGTGGGTGCTGTTTGAAAAAAAAAATAATTTGACCTTGAAATGACCTTGTAGGACTGGCTCAAATTCGAGGTCATAATTCCCCCCCCCCCCCCCCCATACAACAACTTTGGTCTCTACCACTTTTTTTTAATTTGGCGTTGCTAGAGGAATTACGTAGGCGGGGTTTCATTCTGGCTGCAGGACATTGAGATGACCGCAACCGAACATACCATTCTGAACGTAAAATTTACCGCTCTTTCCATTCCCGCAATAAAAGAATGGGGTTCCTATTTAAAAAACCAAAGTTGACCTTCAAATGACCTTGAAAAACGCGTTAAAAGTCAAATCCAAGGTCACCATCGGGTTGCCCATTCGATATCCTACAACTTTGGTCTCTACAATTTTTTCGATTGTGGCTGTCACTATATATATATATATATATATATATATATATATATAGTGACCCAATTTAAACGGGCACCGCTCATTATATATATATATATCGTATCATATCTCACATTGAAATTTTAAAACACATATAATGATATGTTATTGAAATTCATTTTAAATTAAGTAAGTATATCTACCTATTCAATAATATTTAATAATAGTACTTGCTATATATCATATGCTGATGATAATGCTATTGACCTGTTGATAACAGTTATCTATGATAAATTTATCCGTGAGTCTTCGTGATAAATTTATTTTTATTTGTAATTCTACAACTTGTGAAAGCATTGAAATCGGCATTTTTAATTACTTTGGTCAGTTCTACTTTATGTTTCTTTGAGTTTAAAAGTGTACTTCAACGTGTTAAATATAACAGTATAAAATAACAAGAACAGTTTTTCATTTTACAGTGTTAGATTTTTAGAGTGGAATAAAATGTTTGTAAATCCCATGAACGTGTTAAACTTGCTTTTAATAACATTTCAAGCACTTAATCTGAAAGAAACTCCAATAACACAGCGAGAAAGAGATTTAAAAGAGCATATTGAACAAATTTTATTAAACTCTATGCATGAATTTAATGAATTTGAAGTTTTTGAGGATGAAACTCTTGATTTTGCAGAACCTTATAAAGATATTTATATGCAGGTTATAGAAGATGATGAAAGAGATAGTATTACAGATGAAAGTTTTCAGCAGTGCACATCAGATGTTGAAGAATTAGATAAAGAATTATAAAGCAAGAGAAGTAGAGTTTTGGAAAAATGGTGTTAATATAAATTTAAATTTAAAAACCGTACAAAATAGATTTCGAAAGGTAACATCAATAACACAATTAAAACGTTGAGCAAAAACTTTAAATAAAGGTGAAACTTATAGAGAAAAAATATCTAGAATTTGTTCATTTGTGTTAGAAAATTTCAAAGCTGCTGTTGATGCTGGACATATTATCCATGATATAGATTTACAGAAATGGGCCCTGCAAGCACGAAAGGATATTGGTCATAAAGATTTTCGTTTTAAAGCATCAAAGCATTGGGTAAACAATTTTAAGAGAGCCCATAGAATTCTTGGAAGAAAAATTAATAAATTTATTACCAAAAAAACAATAGAAGGAGCAGATTATTTACAAAAAAAAGCTGATGAATTTGTTATAGAAGTGAAAAATCTTATTAAAGAAAAAGGAATAGAAAATGTTTATAATTCAGATCAAAGTGGATTTCAATTAGAAGTCCATTCTGGCCGTACATTAGCAATCGAAGGGGAAAGTCAAGTAGAATGCTTGGTGCAATCTGCAGCTTCTACGACTCATAGTTATGCAATACATCCAACAATATCTGGTGATGGTAGACTTCTTTCCCCTCTTTTTATCGTTCTTAAAGAAAAAACTGGTGAATTTGGACCAGTTGTATCACAAGAGTTGTTCAGACCAGCTAACATTTATGCAATGGCTTCTAAATCAGAAAAATTAACTTCAGGTATTATTTCATATTAGGCGTATTCGAATAATTATGATACTATTTTGGATTCAGAAGGCATCCTGTGTTATTATTAGTGATCATTTTTTTGTTTTAATTTGTATTCTATTAAAAATTACTAAAATTTAAAATTCGTCTGATTTTAGATAATTTTAAAACATGGCTCAAAGAAGTATATTTTCCGACTATTGGTTTATCAAGTCTACTTTTGGTAGACTCATGGACTGGGCACTGTCCTTCAGCCGTAGAAGAAGTAAAGCCTACTAATAAAGAAATAACTTTAAAAATAATTCCAAAAGGAACTACAGGCAAAATACAACCGCTAGATGTTTTTGGATTTAGGGTTTGGAAAAATTATGTAAGACACTTTTCGGACAGCGTGATATTAATGAGTGAAGAATTGAATCTTCATTTAAGAAACAATATCATTTAAATTCAATCTTTAGTGCACAATCAACTATCTTCTCCGAGATACATAAATCTGTTTAAATATTCGTGGTATAAAAGTGGTTACACGGATGTTCATCCTGAAAATTTTGAAAAACCAGTATATTTTGCTTTTAGATCACAATCTAATATACTTTGTGAAATTGCAGGGTGCTCTAATGTCGCAATTGTTCGATCTTCATGGTGTAAAAAATCTTTATGTTTGAAACATTTTTTTGATGATTATTATTATTGTTCTACTTATGATCCTTGATAACAATTAAGAAAATTATGTAATTTTCAATTACCGATGTATTACACATAAATTGCATGATCTAAATAATTGTAATATTATAAGTTTGTAGAATGTATTCGAAATAAAATTTATTAAACAAGAGCTCAAAATTTTAATTTATTTCAAACCTGCAATAATTCATTGTAAAATGAATGAATTTTCATCGATATGCAATGTTGTTTTATGAAAAATTAAAAAATACACAATAAATGTGTAAATCTGCAAATAAATTAAAAAAATTTTAAAATAATTCAAGAATATAATTTTTTATTTAAGGATAAAATAAATAATCTCAAGGGTAAAACAATCAAGAAAACAAATTTTTCTTTGTAAATCTCGAAACACGTCAACTTTAATTTCTTATTTTCTTGATGGTAGTGCAATTTTCAACCAAATCTAGCCGATTTGATCAATTTTATATTGAAAAAATAGCGAAAAATTGCACATTTACCCCTAAAAAAACAGGGTTTGACACCCTTCGAGGTAAAAGTTGTGCCTACAGTAGTGTCTTTTTATAATAAAGAATTTAGCGTTGGTTTTATTTAAAAACTCCAAATAGTTTTTGAGATATTAGAAAAAATCTGTTTTGGGGGGTAAACTTCAAGGTTGATTTTCACCCCTTAAATCGACGAGTTCGCACGTAAGAAAAAACACGTGTCTAATATTTTCTCGAGTACTACAACATATCACAAAATAATCAAAATCGGTGAAGTACACCTGGGGACCCTTCCTTGTTGACATAATCCTTTGTTTTCCAAACGACTCTGTTGATCCTTGTACTCGCGCTGGGTCTCTGCTCTGATTTTCTTACCTCAATTTTTATGGCCTGGTGATCACTATTTGTGTAGTGTTTACTCACGGTCCACTTGTCAATTGAGCCAATAAGGCAACTACTAACAAAATTCAGGTCTACAATAGATCCTGCGTAGCATCTTTTAAAGGTGTTAGTGCTACCCTGATTAACTAACACCAAGTCCAGGATTGCATATGCTTCTAGCCTAGTCCTCTTTAGTTAGTCCTTTGACTGCTCCATTCTACGGCCCATGCGTTAAAATCGTCTGCGATGATTATTGGTATTCTTCCCGAAATATCCTGCACGAGTCGATCTAACTGCCGCTCAAACTGTTCGATCAATGCGTTAAGCGAAGCATAGCAGCTGTATACGTGTATTGCTGCTATCTTTGCACAAACAAATCCTTTCTCGCTGATCAACATTTTCGTCTATTTCCCATTATGTCTTGTCCAGAGCCCTGTATGGTTCACATATAATGGCTACGTCGACCTCCATCTCATGAATGTACTGGTTAAGTAAATCCTGTGCTGTCTCGCAGTGATTCAAGTTCAACTGCACTATCTTCATTATCTTCGTTTCTTCAACTTCTCTACTGCCGCTCGATATACTGGGCATGTGTAGCTACCAGCAGCATGGTCACTGTTCTCTATTGCTCTTCTTTTTTGGCAGAGAACTTAGCTCGGTTTGTTTTTACAATCTCTTGCATTATGTCCTTCGACTCCACACTTGTAGCAGTGGTTACTTTGATCCTGTGTTACTGTGCAGTTTTTGCCGATATGTCCAAATCCTAGACATTTATAGCAGCGAAGTGGACGTGCATTCCGCTTTATCTCTCGTATTCTGCATACTACCCAGCCTATCCTGATTTTCTGCTTCGCGATCATCTGCTGAGTCATTTTTGCTGGCATTTGAATGACCGCCATCTGCGTGTCGCCATATACCTTGCGCACATACTTTACTGCCGTTTCCTCCACTGCGTTTGAGCTGCTATCTTGAAACTCCCTCTGTAGCGCTTCTGCGATGTCTTCCTTAGTGGCTAGAACATCAAGATCCTTTACTTCAAAGACCTCTACATCTTATAGGGTTCTTACGGTGACACACTTTTCTATCACTTCTTGTACCTCTTGTCGAAGTTCCGTTGCCTTCCCTTCCGATGTGCTTTGGAGTTCCAAAAGTAGGTCACCAACCGCCGTTTTGCGTATCCTATTTACGCTATCCCCTAGCATCTTCAGTTTTGGGTCTGCTTTCATCTTTCGCAAGATATCAGTGTAGTACTTTCCGTCGGTAGCTTTTATGATTTGAGCCTCCTGTCGGATTGGTCTTGCCCTTGGCGGCTTAGATTTTCTAGTGCCTTTCTCATCTACAACACCATAGTTAATCTTCTTTTTTCTTTTTCTTCGTTTTCTTTCTTGTTCCCACCCTCCGACAGGGTGGTAACGTCCCTGTTGTGGCCGGTGGGCACTAAGTAGTGCTGAAAGTCATCGCTAGTGACGCAATCTGGTCATGCTTTGGCATTTGTCCTCTTCTTTTCTTTTCTTATTGGTCTCGTTATGTATAGGAGACCGTTTCTTCCTCTTCCTTGGCGTTTGTACCTCTCGTTTTTCTTCTGAGGTCAGCGAGGTCAGTGAGCTATTTGACATCATCAGTCCAAAGCGGAGTTGTGTGTGTATGTTTATGTGTGTGTGTGTGTGTGTGGGGGGGGGGGAGAGGGTGTGTACATATATATAACTCGTGATTTGCTTGTGATTTGCTTATATATCTATACCGTACTTCTCGTATCTTGTATATTTTATGTGTTCCCCACGTGTCGTCTCTTACTTCGTTCAAGGGTACTTTTTTACACGTTTGTAAGCACCCCACTCCTAACGTCGCTTGATTAAAATATATATTGCAACAGTGATAAAATTTAAGTTTTGTAAAGATCTTTTTCTTTTGTCAATTCCTAATAGGGGTACAGGTAAAATTTTAAAACTGATAATATTAAAAAACTATGACAGTCAAACAAATAAATTTTAAATTTTAACTCTTGTTATTTTATATTTTCTAATATTTTAATTTCACTTTTTCATTTTGAAAATTGTTTAATTTCTGTTTTTTTAATTTTTACCTTTCATGCTTTAATTTTTTCGAATTTTGATTTTTATAAATTTTTGCCGCCAAGTTAAATTGATTAATCAATCACCGATTATCATCAAAATAAAGACTCCAAAATTATAGTAAAAAATAGAAAAATATAACGTTTCAGTATTATCTAGTAAGTAACGTAAAATGTTTTTATTATAAAAAAAGTTATCTATGCATATAGTTATTTATGACTGGCGAAAACGTTATTCTGTAATGTATTAAAATTTTACAGTTTTCTACGTTAATTCGTCAGTGTCAATGTGACATTTGTTTAAAAAAGAGTTAAAGAAAAATTATGCTGCAAATCATTTAAACCATATAATTAGTGCAGAAATTGAATATCATACTTATTTCATATCGACGGCTGACTGGAAGATCACCGTATCTCAGCCGCGGCTTCGAGAACGCCGTATCTCAGCCGCGGCTTCGAGAACGCCGTATCTTAGCCGCAGCTTCGAGAACGCCGTATCCCGGCGGTGGCATCGGGATCGCCGTATCTCAGCCGAGGCTTCGGAAACGCCGTATCTGAGCCGCAGCTTCGGAAACGCCGTATCTCGGACGCGATTTTTTTTCCTCAAATTTTGTAGTGGCAGCACTGCGCAAATTTTAAATATGACGTAAAAATTTTTAAAATTTGCGTCAAAAATTCTGAAAAAAATCAGAATTACTTATTTGATTTATTATTTGACATTAACTACACTGTAAGTATAGATAATATAGAAATTCGAGTAGAAAAACTTTTCATTTTCAAAGTGAGCGCGCGTTGCGTGGACAACGAGTTCAGTACACGAGTTCACCAGACGGCGGTAAAGTAGATATTCATCGTCGGCGTGCGAATGCGCCATTATACCGTCACAGCTGTTATGTTGTGTTCCACGTTCTTATTTTCGATTTGATCTAGCCGCCAGCCGAATGCCAATTACCGGATGAGGACGAATCGAGCAGCAAGAAAGTTCAAGAAAAATAACAATACAGATATATTAGCAATGAGAATCGTTCTATGAGAAGTTCAAACTTGTGATTTTATATTAGTTATGTTAAAATTGAACTAATCAATTCATCTTTTAGCTACGGGTTATAGACTTGTAAGAGGATATAAAAAACCTGCCACAATGAAAGACAAGCCAAATGACATTGATCACTTAGTATTTGTAGTTCATGGAGTTGGTCAAAAAAGAGATACAGGCAAAATAATTCGCAATACTTCGTTGTTAGTACTTGTTTTTTTTTAATATTTCTAAAACATAATAGTTATTTTTTTAAAACCGTGAAATTACACGTTTACGTTAACGTTACGACGTTTTTTTTTTCAAAATATGGACCTTCGGCTTGCAGACTAGTATCCAGATTCTAAAGATTATGTTGTTGACACTCACAGGCATGTCGTATAAATTTTCAGCTGTATACTACCAGCCAGTCAAAGGAAATATCAAATTTAATGCATTTTTTTTCAATCTTTGTATCTAAATGGGCTATATCTTTTGACTGGCTGGTAGTATACAGCTGAAAATTTATACGACATGCCTGTGAGTGTCAACAACATGATCTTTAGAATCTGGATACTAGTCTGCAAGCGAAAGGTCCAACAGGGACCTAATATGTACCTCTGACGACGTTTTTTTTTTTCAAAATATGGACCTCGCTAAACATTTTAAGTAAATATTATTCTTCCATAAATTTTACGTGTTTCGTAAAATGAAACAAAAACCTCTGCTCTTTTTCTACTCGAATTTCTACATTATCTATACTTACAGTGTAGTTAATGTCAAATAATAAATCAAATAAGTAATTCTGATTTTTTTCAGAATTTGTGACGCAAATTTTAAAAATTTTTACGTCATATTTAAAATTTGCGCAGTGCTGCCACTACAAAATTTAAGGACAAAAAATCGCGTCCGAGATACGGCGTTTCCGAAGCTGCGGCTCAAATACGGCGTTTCCGAAGCCTCGGCTGAGATACGGCGATCCCGATGCCACCGCCGGGATTCGGCGTTCTCGAAGCTGCGGCTGAGATACGGCGTTCTCGAAGCCGCGGCTGAGATACGGCGATCTTCCAGTCAGCCGTCGATATATAATAAAACAAAATAACAATCATTTAGGGGGCCGGGGGTTTATCACTAAGTGTTAAACCTCTGCATTTGCTTGGCTAAGGCAATAAATTTTGGAAGTCGAACATGGAATGTCGGCGATGATCGCATTATTACCTGTGGATGTGAATCGAATGTTATACGTCCATTATTCTAGAATTCCACTGTCAGTGCTGTCATCAAGGATAGGGAAGTGCGGTGAAATGTGTGTCCTTCTCTTAAGGGTTCATACTCTACCACCTTGATGCCACATCTGCGCGCTGATTTACAACGGGAAGTGAACCTAGACGCTGAGTCTAAGTACGCGTGCATATTTTGCCCGAAATTGTTTGTTCAGAGGTCCTATGCGACGCAGCATGAGCGGGAATTCCATGGTCCGGGGGGCAAGAGGAAAAAATCGTGTAATTACTGCGGTAAATTATACTTTGCAGGCAATTTACCGCGTCTTGAGCAATCTTGCCTCAAACGGCCGCAATCGTCTGCCTATACGGCTCGTCATGATGTGGGTCATCTACAAAATCCTGATGCGGGTTTATGATTAAGTTTTAGTTTATAGTGTCTGTATTTGTATGGCTCTTGCACGGGTCGTTTATCTCAAGTTTATAAGGTGTATTTTTGTTAGATTTAAATTAAATCTTTTGTTACGTTGTAATACGTTTAACATTGTAAACTAACAACAACAAAAAATGCTTGCTTTTCTAGCAACTTATAAATTAATTGTGATTAAATATACTGTTAAATATTAGATGTACACTTGATGGTCGTTCATTCTTGTGGAACATTTTTGAAATGCTCCAATAGGATTGCTTAATCGATAAACGCTAACCAATCAAAAAGCACGACTTCATAAACGTTCCATAAGAATTAATTACCGCCAAGTATGAATGAATATTTAATATAGCCAACATTCTATAAAAGTAGTTATAGCTACTAGTACACAGAACCAGCTTTAAAATTGTAGAAAAAAATAAAAAAAAAAATTTTGAATATTAAAAAATATTTTTGAACTCTTTGTAATTATTTGATGACAGTATTGATTATATTAACCCATTAAGGCCCAAATGAACTGATCTTTGACGTTGATTATGATTGTTTACTGCTTTTTAAAAAATAAATATTCGCATTTACAAGGCATCATTTCTTATGTTTTTGAGGTCGCTTTATCGAATTCCGCCGAGAAATAAAAAAAAAAACATTTTACCTTACTTTTTAAAAACACGATTATTAATAAATTTTTTTTTATTTATGCATATTTTTGGACAAGAAAATATGTTTCTATTACCTCGAATCTGGCGGATCCAATGTAGCCGATTGAATAAGAATCAACAAATATGGCTAGAAATGATCGCCATATTGGATCCGCCATTTTTAAATTTGCTTCCGATAGCAGGATCGTTATCAGCGACCCCAAAAACCCCCATAAATGTTATCTTGTCTTCAAAAATATGAAAGAGAATTTTCCAAGAAATTAGAAAAACAAAAAGCTGATTAAATCTTCCTTTGGTAGAACAATTTATTAAACTTATTACTACGGCGCTACAGACTCGGTTTTTCATTTGCAAACTTTATTCAAAAAGTTTTATGTAACAGAAAAACAGTGTTTTTTTTTGGGACGACATTCCCTTAAGTGTCTCTGGATCAAGAAGTTCAAAAATTCTTTTCGCCCTGTCCTTGCTTTCATTGGAAAATTGTATATTGACGTTAGTATATTTTCAGTCTCTTGAGGTTCATCTTCTTCCAGATTAAATTCTGCTTCTCCCTCTTTTATGGCTTTGCAGGCTTCTAGTGTTACTGTAATGTCCGACGTTTATACTCTTAAATTATATATCTGTACATTCTGCGAACCGGCAACCGTGTGAGTGCATACGGACCGCAGGTGCATCCGACTGCGACATTATACTACTAAGCGCCGAAAATCGGAGCGAGTGCTCTGACCTCTGTGTCAGCACTCCTCGTGCGCGTGAAAGACGACTACAAGGCGTACGCGTCAGTGTGTTAGTGTTTGGAGCATGCTAAATCCGTCCAACATCTTAGGAGCGTGCTAAATCCGTCCCTTGGCATAGCATACACCGGAAAGCTCTTTGAATATAGATAAGTGCCACAGAGAGAAGTACAAGCTGAGGTCTGTTGAGTGGAATCTCCGGCGTTAGCAAGAGCAGTTGACCATCCCTATTTTTAATTGCTACTTCAACGCTTGTAGATAATAAAGTCAGCATCTGCCACAAAGGGTGATTAGAACCATCTAGAGTGCGCAGGATATTAATAATAGTAAGTTGTTCAGATGAATCATAAGTAGTTTACAATTAATAAATCAATAAGATTAACTTACGAAATACAACTGTAAAACGACAACAACAATAAATATAGCAATCTCCGTAAACTCTGTAACTAAACGTCTGTGAAGTGCTCCGGGCCAATAAAACATAACAATCAATGAATAAAACCATTGTGTACTAAATTGATAACAATAACTAAACCTCAATCAGAACAAATAAACTCGAATTAACTTCGCAGTAACGATGTCCAGGTAAGAGTACTCTACTTGTGGACTAACTATTAGCGTCCACTCACAAGACGAGTTAAGCGGACATAAACGCAACGTCCGCCAAACGCAGCCTAGGACAGAATATCGTCCGCACGCAAAATATATGTCCGCGCAGAATAGCAGCGCAGGACATCCTCAATTTCACAGTCCGCGTATAACTTTAGTAACAGAACAGGCTCTCGAGCCGAAGGCTAGTTCTCGCGAATAAATAATTATTTGTAAGACTCGCGTAGCCCGTCCTTCTATCTAGTACGGTCTTTACATGGCTACCTCTTTTTTCCTTAGTGCCTTCTGTATCTTGGCCCAGCTGGCTGAGGTAAACGCATTTTTAACATCCAGTATAATAATAGCACAGTACTTCTTGGATCCTCCTTTTCATCTTTTTTCTTTTATTGCAGTTCTGGCGGTGTCGACTGCTAAGCTTACGATAGAGGGTAGAGTGTTTTTTCCTTAAGCCGTATTGATATTCCGCTAGTCTGCCTGGTTTTTTAATGACTTGGTCTATTCTTACACCGATTATGCGCTCTAAAATCTCGCCCAGAGTGTCTAGCATGCAGAGTGGTCTGTATGAGGCTGCTTCTTCAGGTGGCTTATCTCCTTTAGCTAGTAGTCTTGTAAAAATCTATCCTAATCTTTTATCTATTTTCTTCTCTTTTTTATTTAAAACAGCTTTATATTTTATTCCCTAACTTTTATATGCTTGTAATACAGGCAAGGAAAATAAGTTAATAGACTTCAATGCACACTCAATTTATAAATTTGTAAGTTTATTTTTAATTCATCAATTGTTTTTAAAGTAGAATTGAAGTATTGGGGGAGGATAGGGCTCGTTACAGTGCAGCTAATGTTATACCCATCCATACGAAGTCTTATTGGAGCTGGATTTTAGGCGATGGAGCAGGGGATCTAGTTCATATAGACAGAAGACTTAATTCCGAACTGTATGTCAGCTGCTAAACAACCATCTAATACTTGGAATTAATGCTCTTTACCCTAGTTAAGATATCGCGTATGGTCACCAGACTTAAATTATATTGAAAATATGTAGGCAAGGATGGTAAAAGACTGGAAACCAGTGAAGGCTGTAAACAAAAACCATCCAATGACAGCAGTTCAGCAAAGTTGACAAGATTTGATGAATGATCGAAGAATATTTTCTTAAACTGACCAACTCATACCATGTCGCATGCAAAGAGCCATTGCTGCGAGAGGAAGCAATGACAATAAATGTCCCAGAATTTTAAATCAGCATAAAATAAGGAATTTGCTGAATAAGTTACATGTATCCACATCCATAACAAACATACAAGATTGGAGTGAACAAATTGGAGAGCTTAGTAGTCGATCAGTGCTGGAGAGTCAAGCTGAAAGCTCATTTGAATCAGGTTTTGATACTGTAGAAAATACATTTAGCAATGTTATCAAGAGCTGGTGGTATTCACTGTTTTGATTGAAATTTAGAGTGATGCTGTTGCTGAGAAATTGGACAACAACAGTAGCATACTGAGATGCAGATAATACAGGTAACACTTTATGGCTGAAATGGGTTCTCATTTTCACTTATGCTGCATGCGTAATATAATAAGTTCTCCTTTTGGGACTCATGGACAATCATGCAAAAAGAATATCTCCAATCTCCATATTGAATACATCTTGTGGTTCGGCGCTACTATATTCAAAGGAATAAATTCTTTTTTTCTTATAAAACTTACTTAATCTATCACTTCAGATTGTTTATCATTAATGTGAAATATAGTGATAAATAAAGATCCAGATATTGTTTCCGTTTTTATTAATTATTATTATGCAATTAATGCTAAACGTATTGAGACTGATCAAATACATTGTTCTTCAAAAGCGAGTCGCTTTAAAGTTACTAATTAACTTTTTAAATAATTATTACCCGACAATGACGACTCGCTTGATTTTATAATTAAAATTTTTCCATTCCAGATTAACCCGAATGCGCGAAATTTTATAGAACCACTGCCGAACACGAAACTTACCGCTAACCTAACCTTCCCGCGTCAGCTCCGCATACTGTCGCGCGAGATTCAAAAGTATTTCTTCCGTACACTGTACATCTAATATCTAATAGTATATTTAATAATGACACGTCAAATAATTAAATATTATTACAGTTAATTTATAAATCGCTAGTGAAGCAAGTGTTTTTTGGTAGTATTATATATAAAATCTAATTATAATCATTGAAAAGCGAGGGCTTTTTGAAAGTTTCTTGAGTACAAAGCTTTAACTAAATCAATATTAATAATTTGAACATACCTTTAGATTCGTACTTAACTGAAGTTTATATTTTCAGTTACACATAGAGCGATGTCACAGCCACTTAGGTCGGAATAAAGTTTCTGTAAGGGAAGACCTTTTTAAACAAGTTTTGTCTTGTTGTGGACGTATAAGGCAAATGAGGTTGTTATAAGAAATAATATTGTAGTATGAAATTGTCGTTAAGGAAGCTCTTCTGCGAGACAAAATAGCCGTAGAGATGCTCGCAATGAATAACATACATCAAATATTATTTAACCTCTTATTTAAACTGTTATTCCTAAAGTTTACTGCGCAGGATTGGAAAAAGAGAATCGCGAAGGCCCACAATATAAGAAAAATATGACGAAATAGGTTACAATCTGAATTATTTTGCTAATAAAGCATACATTTTTTCAACTAATTACTGTGACATTCAGAAAGATGCCATTAAAATCTTTAAAATAAGATATTTGTACATTAGTGTTAAAAACAAATCGAATGATATAGAATTGAGTACGACGTCAATGGGAGGCGCCAACGGGAGAAAGAGGCTCACGGGCGTGAGAGAGTGACGCAATAGACGTATTTTTGTGTTCGGTGAGACAAGAAAGTTACATCTTTGCTTTACTGTAACAAATCCACGAAATTGGCCTGGCACCGACGTACGAGAACAAATACAACCCCACACCTGAGGACAACCGTCCCCGGACTAACACCGCGCTGAGCAACACACCTAAAAGGTCACGTCCAGATCTTTTTGTCCGTGACGTGGCCAATCTGGGGGTGAGAAATTCGCGTACGTTCCAGCCCTATCCTGAAGCCTCGACACTATTATTTATTGAGTGATACTCGGAGGGAGTCATTGTTCAGGATTACTGTGGTGTGTGAGGCGGGAAATCACAACACTCTCGTGGCCTGCTCGTCGGCCCACCGATAACGTGTGCAGTTGCTGAGCCCGCAGCGCCTCTCCGACCGCACGACGACCTTCCCTTTCCTCAGCCAAACGCGAGCGTGCGATTTCTTGAATCGAGCTACGCTCGACTTTTTGTTTGATCGGCGATCCGACCATGGTTTCTAACGCTCGCAATTCCCACGTTCCTCACTCTCGTGATTCACACTTCACGGCGCCGCTAATAAACTTCCTCTCGCTCTCACTCACGCATTCACGCCTTCGCTGCACGCTTGACAAAGGTCAGGGCACAGCTTGACTTACACGAGCCACCGACGTGGTCGTTCGGCTGCTTCCGGCACTCTCCAGGCGATGTTCTTCCCGACGTCTTCTTTATCTCGTCTTCTTCCTCGTCTTGATGACCTCCTCTCCTCCTTCCCGATCCTGGAATGACCTGGGGTCGCTGGGACGGCTCTCCTCCTCGGGACCCTCGTCGCCTCGACCTGCTCTGGACTCGGGATAGTCGTCTTCTCGCCCACGCTCTTACACTCCTACTCTCACGGCTCCTTGCACTCACATATGCGTTATCCCGAACACACTCGCGACTTCGACAATCAAAACATCTTACGATGGAAACAAAGAATTGCTTAAAATATTACACTTAAAATTTTTCCTTTTATTAAAATAAGAATTTTATATGTTTATGTACACAAATAAAATATACAGAAACCATGGATATTGCAAGTACACGTACCATGAACAAAATATGAGGGGCATAGCAAGTCACGTAGTACATATCTTTTGAGTTATTTGTAATTGATCAATATATTACTTAAGTTTAAATTACCAATCATTCGACTCAGACCTCAATTAAACATAATGATTTTTTGTTTCCGTATTGTAATTAAAATAATATGATTGTAAACTTGATTTTTTTATAATTGATCTCAGTTGTTCTTTAATCTGTAATTTCACTGTAAACAAAATCATTGACATGCATGATAATACGCAAAACATCAAACGCGCTTAACCTTTTTACTTTGATTAAGTTTTTTTTTTCATGTCTTTTTGAGCGATAGTATTGAAATAGCTTAAACTTGTTCTAAAAATTAAATACATAATGATGGGGTTCAGGTAGTGCATACTCTCGTAGAAAATACGCCATAAGATATGGCCTGTCGATAACTAGTGGCCATATTTTCTTAGCATAATATGTTCGAATACTTTGACATAATATGCCTACATTATGTTGAGTACTTGATCCACTAATGCGTTTATGACCTAAAATTCATAAACTTAATAATGAAATTTACTTTAAATTAGTAAATTTTAAAATGACTTTAAAAAAAAAGTTTTTACACCAAATTTAGAATATAAAAGGTAATATGTTATGAATGTCTGAAGTGTACACTTTTTATGTGGGTTTAGATATTAGAAACATTAAGTAAAATTTGTGTGTTTAAGATTATCAATGGTAAAATGTAAAAGTGATGATTTTGACGGATATTCCCAACTCAGCGTTCGAGTCAGTCGCAGGCAGTATTTATCGTTATAGTGCATTATATGCAGTGTATTCATGCAAGATGTTTAATTTGTAGTGTAGATGCTTATTTTATTACGCTAGCCTGTTTCTACGTAACAAAATAATTATCTACACTACAAATTAAACATCTTGCATGAATACACTGCATATAAGGCAATATAATGATAGATACTGCCTGCGATTGACTTGTACACTGAGTTGAGAGAATATCTGCCAGGATCATTACTTTTACACTTCATTGTTGATAATTTTGAAAACACAAATTTTACCTAATGTTTCTAATACACTACACGGCCGGTATGCATTGCTGCTCGACATGCATAGAAATCTGTGGGAAAGCGATACCCAACTGTATCACGTATAATAGCTTGTGCGGCCAACTTCCTACCACTTTTGGACTGGAGAAAAAAGTACAGATACCGTTTTGAGCATTCGTGTTATATACACTCGTTTATTATAAAAAAACGGCTTATTTAGAAATACTTTCGTAGGGAATTATAGTTTAGCTCATAAAACATACTAATAAGCCAACAAATCTCACGAAAAGTAAGGATAAGTATTTTTTTCTGTATCACCAATATAGAAGTAAATAGTGTCACGGGCGTGACGGCTTCGTCTGCTTCTTAAACTCGCCTTCGTGGCGCTACTGCGCCACTTGATAAATTGACTCATAATTATCCAAAAATACTTATGAAACTAATAAATAACGCTTAAATAACCACGTATAACATGTTTTAATCCGAATATTGTATTTTAATCCTGACAAAAATAAGTATTCACCTTCACACACCATTTTCTCAATCAAATGTGAAAATATAAAGATAATTTGCAATACAGCATATTGGTATGTACGTATTTTTTGGAGTTAAGCATCTTGTTGTTTACGTTTCGAATAATTCGGAATCTTGTTAGTGCTGGACAGTGCCTAAGCAGTCATCATGATTTGAACTGGCGAGTCACTAGTCTTCTCGTCAGTTGCAGTGCTTAATTTTCTACCAGGGTAGAGGTACAGCATATAAGTAAAAAAGTATGTATTCAGTATTAGTTATCTGTCATATAGAGGACCACGCTTGTTCTCACCATTGTGACGTCGCGCAAAACCCTAGCCATTAACTTTAAGAACACAACAATTTGTGATTCGCCGGCTGTTCAAATGAGCATTGAAAATGCTCTCTCAAATATTAAACTGACATTTAGGTGGTGATTATCAATAAATTAGACTTGAGTTTAATCATTTTAATATTGAATATATGGATAAATTAGATAAAGTATTTAAGCTATAGCTAGTGAACTCTATGACTGTCGGACTCTGACTGTCTTTCTCCGATGCGGTGGTGATGCTGTAGGACCTCTACGGTTAATGTTGGGGAAGTGTCCTTGAGTGGAGGGATGCAGTTTTGACGAATCAGCGTCGATCGGCTGGACCGGTGGTGGAAAACACGAAAAGCGGGCGACGAGACGAGCGAGCGCACGATGACACATTTTGGGAACACGTGTTGCCTACCCGAGCGCTTAGTCGACTTGGTCCTTCAGTTTTTATGTGTCATAAAAACTAAACTCTGAGACTTGAACAATGGCATCGTTTTTTTGTCTCAAGCTCTATGCGAGCCTATCGAGCACGTAGCTGTCAGTCATACCCTCTTGAGATTTAGAAAACTCGAGTTTCTTATTCAATGATTTATTCCTCTTTTTATAATAGCGCGTATTGAGTGACCAAAACAGAAATGCTCTTGCTTGCTATTGGAATGTTTTAGATGAAAATACATGTGCACAAATATACTTTATTATTATTAAATATTTCAAATTTCGCGCGCCTATTTTATCACGTGACCGCGTGATTACGGCTACGTCACACCTCACGCCTACTCAAAACTAAACTTATCGGTTAAGTTTAGTTTCAAATTTTTCGCTTTTATCTGGAGCAGAAGCATTTCTGTTGTAAGTACTAGAATGTTCATCTAGTTAATATTAACTATCTTAGTTTTAACTTGCTCTTATATGAGAATGTACCAATTTATTTTGATGCATAATTTTATTTCCCGTTTCCATTCTGATCTCTGCATTTACATTTCCGATTAATTTAATTATTTCATATGGTCCATCCTTGTGTATATCTTATTTAGACGACTTAACTTCTTTTAACAGGTAAACAAAATCACCTATTTTAAACTCTTGAATATTTAAAAACCTGTCATAATATTGTTTATATTTTTGTTTAGACTGATTTCTTCTATACGCCGCTGTGGCTTGTGTGAGCAAATTTTTGAAACATGCTATCTATTAAATCAACAAATGTTTGAGGTACTTTCTGATTAGCAAATTCAGAAGGAATTGAGGCTTTTCTATTAAAAAATACTTCTAAAGGAGTGTATTGATGCGCTTCATCTACGTGAGTATTATATGAGAACATACCAAAACGAATCCATTCATCCCAATTATCTATGGAACTATAACGCTTTAAATATTCTATAAATGTATGGTGAGATCTTTCCAGAAAACCTAACGATTGCGGATGGAGAGCAGTGAACCTTATTTGTTTTATTTGGAAAATGTCGCACACTTAATGCATAATTTTACTCAAACCTACTCACCTGCACTAGCATTAATTGCATTAGTTTTTACTAAACCGTCTTCATGAGAAACAATAGCCTCACCGAGGTATATATTAGGACCGATATTAATCCTAGGAAGATATCCTTCTTTCAATTCTGTTGGTTGAATACGCAATGCAATCAGAGTTGTACCTCTTGGAGGAAGTCGTACATGACACAATTTAATAAAAGGGTAAGTTATCGAATCAAAAACTATACTTCCTGTTCCATGATTTTTAAAAAGTAGATCCGTTTCTTTTTCCTTTAAGAAATTTATTCCTATTATGCCTTTCGTTTTTACAGGAAAGCTGTCAGATACTACTTGAAATTTTATATCGACTCCATCAAAATTTATTCTAACTTCACCACGAGTTTTAACCATACCTAATCCTATGCCGACAAGATTATATTTAATTTTATTTTTTAGAATGATGTCAGATTTTATTGCACTATGTTTTATTATATTAATTGGACAACCTGTATCTATAAGTAATTCAGCTTGATTTGCATCTCATGCCCGATTATTTAATAAAATTTTCGATGATTCATTTGTTTCTAATTTGTCGGTGCAGTAATAGACACGATAGTTGCACGGCACGTAGTTTTTTCCTGACTCACATCTGCGCCGTTGTTGTGAGTCTCGTTTTTATTTAAAACAGCACTATTTTGAGCAGAGTTATTTAAAATTTGACTATCAATGGTTTACCCGTTTTCACTTTTATAGTGATCATAATAATTTTTCTGAAACTCTTTATAATTCTGTCGTCTTCCGACACGATTAAAGCCTCAACCACAATTGAAATTTCTACGAGAACCTCTATAATTGCCACGATTTGAAATATTACCTCGAGTATTCTGGCGGCAAATTTCATCTTATACCATAGTCCGCGGAAGCCTCGGATACTAAAGCTACTGGCACCGGTGCTCTAAAGTCGGTATTTTTTAAATGTAAATCTCTCCAGTTTTGCGATTTCTCTACTTCTAACGTGACATCTAATACTTCTTCTAAAGTGCTAGGTTTCTACGGTAAATATGTTGAGTGGATTGATTTTACGAGACAGGCTAATAGATCGGTAACTCAAATTCCGTACTGTCTAACCGTTTCATTATTCTTTTAAATAGTTTTTGACAACTCGGTAATTAATGAATTGTAATTATCGCGTAATCCAAAACCTTTATTTAGATCTTTCAAAAAAATATCTAGAGTTTTATGTGTTGCTCTACCTCGCAAGTATTTTCTTGCCTCTCCCGTGCATTTAGATTTTATAACTTTCATTAAAAATGTCTTATTTGTTTCAGATACCGATTCATACGCATCTTGACATGCACTACAGAAATCTTCCAACGCATCACTTGATCCACTGAAAACTGGAATAATAGCTGCAGTTTTAATATCTACAGTATGAACAGTGTCTGTATTATGATCAAAGTCTTTAGAGTTGCTTGAGTTTGTTTTACTACTGTTAGAAGATCCCGTATTTAAAGGCGAAATTGAACTTCGATCCCAATCATTTGGAACTAAACATCTCTCATAAACATTGTCTAGCTTATTTGATCTTAAATTACGCCTAGTAACCTTGGGTTTTCGAATTATTCCTCTACGAGAAGCCATGATTGCGTTTTATAAATAGTTAAGATTTTAAATAAATTTATAACTTTCAAATCTTATTAGCTTAAACTTAATTTCAGTTTTACGTATGCAGAGATCAAAATATAAGCCTAAACAACTTTTATACTTTCCTTAAATTTACTTGAATTTTATACGCGTAATTAATATGTATGTAATTATTTAGTAAATTTATTTTCTTAAAAAGAAGCGAATTTCAATTTAATGACACAAAATTCTAAACAAAACTTTGATAATGTGATTAGTTTAATCTTTATAACTTTATAAACTAGACAAACAAACACCCTCATTAGCCTTTCTTAACGTAACTATTTTTAGAACACTCTTCATAAAGGACAAACTAAAAAATGTACTTCATTTTTGCACTTTTCCTTTTATAATAATACTTTCGTAAAATTTGTTTACACATATAAAATTCAACTCATTAATTAATTAATTCTAATTGTAATGTAATAAATTTGAATATGTTATTAACTAGCTTATTTTACAGTAGTTATTATATATTTTGTAACAAAATAACTTTTATATAAAAAAAAATGTACACTATTTCAAAGTTTATAAATATCAACTGTTCATGAACTTGAATAATTCTACTTTCTTTAATATTAAATTTAAATTTTATATGCATACTTGAAATTCCTTAAAGGTTGTGTGAATTTTCAATAGGATTTTATGTCCTACCTATGGTCACTCAAATATAAAATTTTAAACTTACATATGCGCTGTCTATATCATAAAATGATCCTTGGACTTTATGCTATAAAATCCCCGGCATTAGCCCTATGCCTCCAAGGAAACCGAGGAAAACTTGGAGAGGGGAAACGACAGCTGCCGTAATTTTACACTTTACAATCACACTTATCTGTTTAGCACTTAGTTCCACACAATTTTAAGTTCCAATATAAATTTTCAACCACATCATCTTCTCGCTCAGACCTAAATCTGCAACAATATTCTAAAATTTAGAGTTACGCGAGAGTCAGAATATTCAACGAAATCAATTTTCCGAAATTCTATTTTATCTAAAATTTAGCTTCGACTTTAAAACACACGAACAAGCAATCTAACTAAAGTTGAAAATAATATTTTTTTTACAACTAAATTGAAGTATCACCACCTTATAATTTTAGGTTTAATTTAATGTAATTGATGTACCGAAAAGGAATTCTGTTTAAACTATTTCCGCATTTGGTCGAACAAATCCCACTTCTGACACCAGTGTGACGTCCATTAACTTTAAGAATACAACAATTTGTGATTCGCGGATTGTTCAAATGAGCATTGAAAATGCTCTCTCAAATATTGAACTGACATTTAGGTGGTGATTATCAATAAATTAGACTTGAGTTTAAATTTTTAAAGTCCTTAGGATAGCTTTCCAAGGAACTTACGTATATTACAATTAAGAACAAGGATTTCAAAATATAAGGTATTTAAGATATAGCTAGTGAACTCTATGACTGACGGACTCTGACTGCATCTCTCCGATGCGGTGGTGATGCTGCAGAGCCTCTACTGTTGGTGTTGCAAGAGTGTGCTTGAGTAGAGGAATGAAGTCTTGACGAATCAGAATGAATCCACGCGGACTTCTGAAATGCGAGCTCGAATCAGCGTCGATCGGCTGGGCCGAGCGCTCAGTCGAATTGGTCCCTCAGTTTTTATGTCATAAAAACTAAACTCTGAGACTTGAAAAATGGCATCGTTTTTTCTCTTAAACTATGCTCTTGCTTGCTATTGGAATGTTTTAGATGAAAATACACGTGCACAAATATACTTTATTATTATTAAATCTTTCAAATTTCGATATAGAGAAAAGTATAAAATACTTTAGTTAATTATATATTTTTACAAAATAATTCATAATTATACTCTTTGTACTATACGCTCTGATCTTTATTAGATTTATATTATTGTTTTGTGTAATGGATCAAGAACGTAATAATAATATATAATTATAGTTCTTACTTTATCGCGCTTTGATTTTTATCAAATTTATATTTTTACACTTATCGCTTCGTGAGATATATCTAAATCTTAATTATGAATAATAATATTACTGAAAAAATTTGGAATTTCTGAGAGTTGAACCATAAGGTATGAAGCAAGTGTTCTACCGGCTGAGCCACCGTAATCTTACGTACACATAGTATCTACACTGAAAAAAAGAGCCATTTTAACTGAACTTGCACCAGTAATCCGTCAGTAGGTAAACTATGGGGATATGAGCGCATGGAGGTATGAGCGCATGGGGGTATGAGCGCATGGGAGTATGAGCCCAGGGCGGTATGAGCCCAGAGCGAGCACTGACTCACCCAACTCTGTAAAAAGGGCGGTAACCCACGAGGTCGCAGATATCCAGATCCCGCAGCGCCATCTATCGACCGCGAGAGTTCCCACTACAGGAGCGCAATCTGTAGTCGAAAGCTATATTTTTAAAGTACAATCGATTATGCGGGGATTTGAACCGGGAACCTTGCGGTCGCCAGCCGGGAGTCTTACCGACTTACCCGTTACGGGGATACACAGTAGCATATATCACGCCGCGATATATCTCGCCACTGCTCGCGCGTAGCGCCAAACACCTCAAAAATATTGGACTAGCCAATCGGTGAGAGCCCCAACCATCGCTCTCACCCATAATCATACATCGAATGTAATCTTTCATCATCAATACATCCTCAGTCCAATTCGTCCATACCCAATTCTGGTATCATTGATTTCTATCCAAGTACCTAAGTCTTTAGTGCGCATGCGCTTTCTGCTGCACACACAGGTTTCTCGCACAAACTATGGTTGTAGCATGTATAACTCTTCTTTCGTATCGTTTTCAAAGACGGACATCCTATTTAACCAAGGTCAAAGACACGAGGTACTATCTTCTCCAACCATCTCTTTTTCTCTGGACCTTTGACAAGGATTTTGTGAGCTCCTCGTAGAAGATTGCGAAGGGTATGCTCTAGATCCTCCTAAGGAATCTCACCACCATTCCAGGATATTCCTAGATAGTTGTACTCTCCAACCATCGATTCTCGCATTTTCTCCATCTAGGTAGGATGCTTCAGGAGTACGGCGGTTGAAATAGCAATACTGATGGAGAAACATCTTCTTCGACAGCGATAATACCCACCTCCTTGAAGATGAACTCGTTGCAGGTGTTCTTGAAGCCTTGTATGTCTAGTACGTACTCCATGACGAAATGATTTCTAAAACGTAGCGCGTTCCCCTTTATACCACTCGCGAGAGAAGCGCCGAACCAATCAGAGCCACCGCTTCCCCCTTCACTCACCTCCCAACCAATCAAAGCCACCGCTTCCTCCTCCACTCGCATCCCAACCAATCAGAGCCACGGCTCCCCCCTCCACGAACCAGTGAGTTTTCCTAATACGTTGTGGTGGGGAACTCCTACTTAAGGAAACGTTGATGCTTTGAAAAATAATTATTATTCATCGACTAGTGGAGAGAACACCAGTGAAAAGTATTATTAAAAAAGTGATCATCGGAGCTAGG
>QLSS01000592.1:2500-29410 GCA_024372645.1 Trichomalopsis sarcophagae | reverse complement strand
AGGATCCCAAATCGCTGAAAGTGACAAGTGTTGTGAAAGTGATAGACTTAGTGAAAACAGTGATTGACGAATCCAGTCAAGATGGATCAAACAAAGTATTTCGTGAACACTGTGAAAATACTGTGGGGTTGTATCAAGTACGATCGCGACGGAGTCGCGGACGCTAGTGACTTGCAAACATGGCTTGACTTCACCTCTGGAGCTATTGCTAAAGTGAGTGAGTTGATAGAGTCACCAACCTTGGACATTCATAAGAAGAAGACTTGTCATACTTCATGTGGTCAACTTCACAGCATTCGACAATTGCTCAACGATTGTGTGCAGAAAATTGGTGGTGGACTTGAAGAAGTTAGACCTAGTGTAACATGGGACGAAAGCAAGTCAGCGTTCAAGAATAACCTCAGAACCAGTGTTATTACGAATGTAAAACTAGACATAACCTCATTCATAGAAGACGCGTGCGCTCTATTTGTGTTGAAAATCGAAGAGGCTTTACTAGTGCATAAGTCCTTGAAAGATGACACTGTTCTAGCTGCGGAGTACTCGATCGTCAAAGACAATGAAGAAACTGTGGAAGTAAAATACTTCAATACAAAGTGTGCTTCGATCTACGCGACTAGTGACTTAAAAGAGTGGTTCGCAGCCATTGTTAAGCAACTGATTTGGCGTGACATGGAAGAGTTCCAGGAACGGGACTCTGGTTGGACTTTAAGGAGCATTCTCAACTTAACGGTGAATATGAAAAAATTCAACCCTATGAAAGCTGCTTCATACATTGAGTTACCAATGTCTATACAAAAGAAAAGAGCTTGTGTTAACGTACAAAATCAAGACAACGAATGCTTTAAACGGGCTATTCTCTCAGCTTTACATCCTGCTACAAAAGATGTGCAGCGAGTTTCAAAGTATCAAGCTTACGCGAATGAGGTGAACTTCAAAGACATTGAATTCCCAGTGTCTGCAAAGCAAATACCCAAGTTCGAGAAGCAGAATGACATCTCTGTAAATCTCTTTATACTCAAGAAGAAGGGTAGTGTATTCGATGTGTCACCATGTCATTTGACAACTTCAAATAAAGAAAAACATGTGAATCTGCTGCTTCTACAAGACACTTGTGAAGAGGAACAACAAGGAAATTTGAGAAATTTTTCAATGTTCCCGATGATGCTACAGTGGGATACATCCTGGAGGTAGACTTGGAGTATCCGGAAAGCCTGCAAGATGCTCACAAGGACCTTCCACTCTGTCCAGAGCATGCAGCAACACCAGGCTCAAAGGAGGAGAAGCTGTTAACCACTCTGAACAACAAGGAGCGCTATATCCTGCATTACGTCGCTCTCAAGCAAGCTCTCAAGCATGGACTTCGATTGAAGCATATCCATCGTGCTCTCGAGTTCAACCAGAAGCGATGGTTGAAGCGATACATTGACCTTAACAGCGAGATGAGGACGAATGCGAAGAATGAGTTCGAGAAGATGCTCTTTAAACTCTTCAACGACGCAGTGTATCGTAAAACCATGGAGATTGAGCGCAAGAGAGTCGATGTGAAGCTGGTAAACAAGTGGAAAGGTCGCTACGGTTGTGAGGCATACATTGCTCAGCCCAACTTCCACAGCTGTGCGATCTTCGACGAGAATCTCGTGACCGTCCAGCTTGCCCACACCGAGATCTCAGTCCGAAAGCCGATCTACATCGGATTGACCACATGATGTATGACAAGTCTTCTTCTTATGAATGTCCAAGGTTGGTGACTCTATCAACTCACTCACTTTAGCAATAACTCCAGAGGTTAAGTCAAGCCATCTTTGCAAGTCACTAGCGTCCGGACTCCGTTGCGAGCGTACTTGACACAACCCCACAGCATTTTCACATTGTTCACGAAATAGTTTGTTTGATCCATCTTGACTGTCTAAAGTCTATTACTTTCACAACACTTGTCACTTTCGGCGACTTGGGATCCTTCAGCAATTTGATGTAGCACTTTCAGCGATTCGACGTCCTTCAGCAAGTCGATGTCGCACTGTTTCACTATACTTTCGTCGTCCAGCAGCGCGTCTCCTAGCTCCGAGGATCACTTTTTTAAAAATACTTGTCACTGGTGTTCATCCCACGAGTCGATGAATAATAATTATTTTTCGAAACATCAACGCCTCCTTAAGTAGGAGTTCCCCACCACAACGTATTAGGAAAACTCATTGGTCTGTGGAGGAGGGAGCTGTGGATCTGATTGGTTGGGAGGCGAGTGGAGGGAGAAGCGGTGGCTCTGATTGGTTGGGAGGTGAGTGGAGGGGGAAGCGGTGGCTTTGATTCGTTCGGCGTTTCTCTCAGGAGTGGTATAAAGGGGAACGCGCTACGTTTTAGAAATCATTCGTCATGGAGTACGTAGTAGACATCCGAGGCATGAAGAACACCTGCAACGAGTTCATCTTCAAGGAGGTGGCTATTATGGCTGTCGAAGAAGATGTATCTCCATCAGTATTACTATTTCAACCGCCGTACTCCTGGAGCATCCTACCTAGATGGAGAAAATGTGAGAATCGATGGTTACAGCACAACTATATAGGAATATCCTGGAATGATGGTGAGATTCTTCACGAGGATCTAGAGCATACCCTTCGCAATCTTCTATGAGGAGCTCGCAAAATCCTTGTCAAAGGTCCAGAGAAAAAGAGATGGTTGGAGAAGATAGTACCTCGTGTCTTTGACCTTGGTGAAATGGGATGTCCGTCTTTGAAAACGATACGAAAGAAGAGTTATACATGCTACAACCATAGTTTGTGCGAGAAACCTGTGTGTGCAGCGGACAGCGGATGCGCACTAAAGTCTAGGGTACTTGGACAGAAATCAATGATACCAGAATTGGGTATGGACGAATTGGACTGAGGATGTATCGATGATGAAAGATTACATTCGATATATGATTAGCCTTATTTGAACATGTACGCACGGAGAGGTTATGTTAGATGGGTGAACCTCACGGGTGAGAGCGATGGTTGGGGCTCTCTCCGATTGGCTATTCCAATATTTTTAAGGTGTTTGGCGCTACGCGCGCGCAGTGGCCAGATATATCGCGGCGTGATATATGCTGCTATGTATCCCCGTAACGAGTAAGTCGGTAAGACTCCCGGCTGGCGACCGCAAGGTTCCCGGTTCAAATCCCCGCATAGCAATGGATTTTTTTTTAATCGATTGTACTTTAAGAATGTAGCGCTCGACTACAGATAGCGCTCCTGTAGTGGGAACTCTCGCGGTCGATAGATGGCGCTGCGGGATCTGGATATCTGCGACCTCGTGGGTTACCGCCCTCTTTACCAAGTTGGGTGAGTCAGTACTTTCTCTGTGCTCATACCGCCCTGGGCTCATACTCCCATGCTCTCATACCCCCATAGTTTACCTGCTTTCGTCATTAATTAAACGAAGACTCGACAAAATTGCCGTCGAGTTCAGCAGTTTTTTATGAAGCAAGTGTCCTATCGACTGAACAACCATAATCTTTACGTACACATAGCATCTACACTGGAGAAAAAAAACAGCCATTTTAACTGAACTCGCACCAGTAATCTATCATTAAACGAAGACTCGCCAAAATTACCAGTGGCGCACCGTTGTTTTTACTGAACAGTCGTTACGGTGGCAGAACGGTTAAAACTACCGGATTTTACAGTAGAAACGACTGTGTTTTTTTTCAGTGTAGTAAAATTTACATCGTCGTTTTACGATCTTTTACGATCTAAGCTGTGTTACCACTAACGCCAGATTTATTGACGGCCCCTTTGCCTATCGTACGATGCAGACTCTTAACCAGAAAACAAGGTGTCAACTATATCTCGCACGCAGAGTTTGAGTTTTGCACACACTCAATAAGCGATGCGCACTGAGAATTAGCACTTGTACTCCTGACTGGGTACAGCTACACGACAACAGCTTACTTGTACAAAAGGCACTCCGTGGATCGTTTCCTGGCTTTTCAAAACATCCGTGACGATTCAAGGAGTTGTGAAATGAAATGAAAAGCGGCAACGATCGGCTAATCAACATCTGATGTGCAAGGACGATGTACAAAAGTAAGTCAGTAATACGCGCGTATAAGAAGTGCTGACTCGTAGGTCAAAGCACTCGCTCCGCTGTTCGGCAATCGGTTTCGTACTGTCGCCATGAGTTTAGATACGTCGTCTGTCAATATAAAAGCATTTAAAAATCATATTTGCCACAGTACAAAGTTAAGTTTTTAAAATATCCACTCCTTTCATATTTAACATTTTTATGTAAAATACATGGCCATTAATTTTTATTTATTGCTGCAAAAAAACGATATTAGTCCCTCAACTCGAGTTGAAAGCATTTTCATCATACGTGCATGAATAAAGGCCACTTTCTATGCATTTAAAATGAATGGAAAATCGCGTTTTTCTCACTCTGCAGCCTATCCGATGGATGTGTGTGTCTATCTAAGTATTTTCAAAATTTTCAGATAAACAAAAAATCCAGCTATTGAATTTCATTGCTAAGGATAACCCCATTTCTATGTGTTTTCGTTCTTGGGAGATATTTGAATAACCTCTTCTTCCAAGCACGAATAAACACGTCTGGACAGTGAAAACTTCAAATCAATTGGAGAAACCTCGTTTTGTAATTCTCGGACTACAAACATAGAAAAAAGCTGCAAGAACTGCAAATGCCAGTAGATTTGATCATTGTGAGATAAGTAATGTGAAACTTCTCTTAAATTCACAATATTATTCATACAACAATATGAATCTCGACATATATAACAATCAGTATGCAATTCTCTATGATATGTATGCTAATTTTCAAAAATTCATACTATGGAGGAGATCCGCAGCCATTGCTGACAAAGCCTATGTTCATCAAGAATGAACCACTCATAGTTATTGACTGTTCACGACAAAACGAATCTCTCAAGAGCGCTCCTGTCGATGTACGTCTGGAGTTTGAGGCTAAAAATGATTTTCCTACTAACACTCAGCATACTGCCTAATCGTACACGATCGCATTGTTCAGTACAATCCTATCAGTGGGAATGTCAAGAAGCTCGTCTAGGCTGCACCGGAAAATGGAATATGCAGTAGACATGACTGGTTTCAAGCAAACCGAAGAAGATTAGATTCTAAAGGAATTAGCAATCATACCTCTCGAGGAAAATAGTGCAGATCCTATTGTTCTAACATTCAAAAATCCCTTCTCATGGAAAAAACTCTCAGACAAAATGCAAAGGGAAAACAAATGGCTCAAGCATAATTATCATGGCATCAGGTGGAAAACGGATGGATATGACTACTCTCACATCGGACTCACTCTTTACATGATGCATCAAAAATGTTTGTAATGGGTGCATTAAAACATAAATGGCTTCAACGATTCAAATTTCCTGTTCACAATATTGAACAGTATGGCTATCCGTCAAAACCATTTTTTAAGTGCGTCACAGTATGCATAAATCATAATCCAAGCTATAAGACGATCTGTGCATTGTACAACGTCAAACTCATAAAATTGTTCTATCAGCATAAACTGTAAAGTAAAATAAAAAAAATTAAAAAAAAGTAGAGAACGTTATAGGCATTCCAAAACATAATAGAGAGAGAGAGAGGACAAATTATCCCCACTCTCTCATCGGGTACTAAAACACTCTGAGAGGAGAGAGGGTGTTTAAGTATATTGGAGAGAGAGAGAGGGGATCCCTACTCTTCCATCGGGTACCAAAACACTCTGAGAGGAGAGGGGGTGTTTTAGTATGCCTATGTTTTGGTATGCCTATAGCCTATCTACTTACGCGCATGTTCAATTAATTGAGTCTCACTTAGTCTTAAAGTTTATTTATTCGTTGAAAATGACTTACAGAAAATAAAGAAGATTAAAGTAAAACGCTCGATGCAAAAACTCAAAAACAACTATTTTTATCGATTTTTTAAATTTAAGATGCTTAGTTCTTGTGCTATTAAACTAACGAGTTTAATTTAAATAAGCTATTTCTTCAAAGCGATGTTGTAGGTGTCAGATCAAGGGGCGCAAAAACGCCGAAAACTTCGACCAAAACGCCACTGAAAAACACAGTTTATAGTCTAAAACTGCGGAGAAGAGATGTTCGTAGCTTATATAAATGATTTTGAACCGTGCCACAGTATCTGGTAAGTTTCAAAAACCGCTAAAAAGATTTTTTAAACTGCAACTGGAAATTATTTTTTAGAGAAAATGTGTTTTCCCCCATCTGATGATATTCCTCGGCGGTGATCAAAATATCGATTTGGCTGTATCGGTCTTCCCGAGGCTGGTGGTGTGGTGTGAAAGAGAACAAATTTTTCTATAACATTTCCTCTTCTTTTTTTAACGTTTCGACGGTCAATGCCGCCCTCATCAGAAAAAATTATGGAGCATTATTTATTTATTTATTTATTTATTTATACCATATACATATACCCTTTAAAAGGCATTTTATAGAGGCAAACACAGTTGCCTGTACATAGGAATGGCATACTTAATCACTAATACTAATATACTTAAAACTACTATATTTTCATAGTAAGTTAACAATATTAAAATATTTAAAAAATGTAACATCCAAAAGTTAATTCTTTTCTATAAACCTCTTTAATTTTCTTTTCATAGAGATTTTACTTATTGCTAGGTCTTCGAGATCATTCGGTAGCGTGTTAAATTCACTCACAGCCACGAAATAACTGCTTTTCTTGCTTACTGTTTTATCAATTTTAGGCAATGGTAGATTCTTATTTCGTGTCTTATTTGTACTTCTTATGTATCTGTCTCTTAATTCATTATAATGATATACTATACACTCTAGTTCAAACATTTGCCTCATACTTAGAGGTTGGTTCTCTGCTATATAACAGTTTTTATTTATAATTCGAAGTATTTTATTTTGTATTCCTTGAATTAAACTTAAGTAATTGTTATAAGCCCCACCTCATGCAATGATGCCATAGTTTGTAATACTTTGAAAGAAGGCATAATATAGTAACATTAGCGTTTTACTATCCATAAATTTCTTTAGCTTCGCAAAAATAAAGATTAAATATCTTGTTGTTTTTATAATATAATTTATGTGTTTATCCCACTTCATGTTATAGTCTATTATTAAACCTAAATATTTACAACTGTCTACTCTATTTATTACATTATCACCAATTCTGATGTTTAAGGTGCTAGGCACACTATCACAGTAATTGCCATATGCAATATATACGGTTTTATTTACATTGAGCGATAATTTATTTATGTTTAGCCATATTGCCACCTGACGAAGATATTCATTTAATTTTTCCTGCGCAGCTGTCCACGAGTTATTACATGAGATGATAACTGTGTCATCCACGTAAGATAATATTGTTCCATTTTGCATATCTATCAGTAGGTCATTCACGTATAATATGAAAAATAGAGGGCCAAGTATTGTTCCTTGTGGAACCCCTATCATAATTTTTTTGTACTCACTCTTGCAGTTACTTATCTTTACACATTGTTTCCTATCAGATAGATAGCTGCTGAGTAATTTTAATGCTTCTCCTCTTACACCGTATCTTTCTAATTTGTCCAGCAGTATACTGTGATCTACAGTATCGAAGGCTTTAGCCAGATCTAAGAACGCAGTTATAATCGGTTTGCTTTTATCTAGGTTTCTATATATAATATTTGATAGACAATTGAGAGCATCCTTCGTTCCTCTCTATCTTAGAAAGCCGAATTGTTTATCAGATATTATTTTGTGCTTCATGATAACATTATAAAGTCTATTGTATATGATTTTTTCAAATATTTTGGCAATGCTAGAAATTAGTGATATTGATCTATAGTTATCTACTCCACCAGCCTTTTTTTTCATTGCAATAATTATAGTTTGAATTTCATACATATTAGTTGGATTAATAAAAATTGAGTAGTTGTTTCAAACTGGCCGTTTCAATTGTTCATTTTTTTAATTTTATTGCTTAAATTTAATCCTACATTACAATAATATTCATTCATAGTGTTCGCAATAGTAGTCTTGTCATCAATTTTCTGATCATTAACTATTATACTATCAAGTGATCCTCCTTGCTTCTTTTTTCTCCCTAACTTATCATTTATCATGTTCCAAAGCTGTCTTGAATTACCACTGCATTTTCTAATGGCATTATTTTCGTATTTATACTTAGCATCTTTAATTACCTTACTCAAAATTTTGTCATAATTTTTATAATTCATTATTAGTTTTATATTTGTTGGATTCTTTTTCCAAATATTATATAACAACTCTTTAGTTTTACAGGATATTAATATTGCTTTCGTAATCCATTTTTTCTTAGGAACTGAATCTTTTTTGTTTATATTAGAATATTTTCTATCAGTTGCTTTTTCAACACAGCCTTGGATCTTACTTATTAATTCATTTATAGCTTGGTTAGGATCATTTATTTGTGACAATGAGTCCCACTCAACTCTTTTTGCAATATTTATTAACTTGCCATAGTTAATGCAGGCTGATTGATTGTAATCATTTTGTATTTTGAATTTATTAATACTTATGAAGAGGAGAATGATCATTAAACGGTATGTTTAACTTAAAAAACTCCAACTCAATATTTCTTACTTTGGCTAAACAATTGTCTATACACGTACCGTTCTCACTGTTCTGAGATGGTCTTGTGATTTCTCTAAAAAATGGAGTATATTCATTTTCAAAAAAAATTGTTCAGAAATTCTTGAGCGATTGTCTTTTCAGCTAAACCAATTTTGTCATAATTAGTTTCCCTTATATCAATATTAAAATCTCCAAATATCCATTGATTTTTTATATTAACCTGTTTAGCCAGGAATTACCTTACTGAATTGGTAAACTCAGATTTCGATAGATCGTGGCACCTGTACATAGCAGAGATCCTGATTGCATCACCTGACTCTAGAAAAGTATCAGAACTTATAACACTCAATCTATCGATTACTTCTATTTTAGTTTTTTTCTTTATATTGATTTTTATATATAACATGACTCCATTAGCCCAATTAATTTTACTGTGAGTGTAATACTTTTATATGCTTGTAGTTGATAATATTGAGGATGGTGTAAGATCCATGTTTCCGTACATACTATAATAATTGGTTTTACTATCAAGCTTTCAATAAATGATTCAAATTTTTCGTAATTCGCATTTAAACTTCTTATATTTACACAGAGAATTAAGTTCTTTTTTTTCGAGATGCTCTTGTTGAGTGATTCGATGTTTTCTGCATCACGTTCTATGTTGTGTATATCTTCAAAATTGAATTCTATTTGTTATACGTGTGTTAGCTGCGTTCAGTGACGTAGAAGACATCCCAGATATACGCATGGTTATAGCCTTGTTTGAAGTATTTTCTGCCATTCCGACATATCTCGGTATTACAGGTTGTATCGTGTAGTCAGTAAGGTCAATGAACTTTCTTATTTTATTTTGTAGGATACTGCATGCGTGGCTATCTGTTGCCATATGCTCAGTATTATATTGAGTTTTATATTAATTATTGCTTAAGATACAGTTAGAACAATTTAATTTATTACCGGAACAATCTGTAGTCTTATGATTACCTGCACATTTTAAGCATGTGTGATTATTTGTGCACTTAAAGCCATTATGCCCATATCTACCACAGTTAAAACATGGCTTAACGTTGCAGTAGTCATGCACCTTACAGTTTTGATAACCCACGAAGATCCTGTTTTTATTCTCTCTTACATGTTGATATAGTTCAGCAGAAATTTCTAATATGACTGACTGTAGATAGTTTCGGAGTTATCATATGAGTGCAATACTGTACGTTTCTTGGTGAATTTACTAAAATTTCTTTCATTTATGTCATCTTCAATTTTCATTGTCTAGATTTTCAAAATTATCTATTCCAACTACTTTAACCTTTGGATTCTCTAATGTTTCTTTTGTAACATCACAACTTTCATCAAGCTATTTCTTCAATACATTATATGCTTTGCTTGCACTCTCTTCTGTTAAACATTCTACTATTATTTCACTCTTCTTCTTAATTAGTTTTTTTGCTTGTATGCTCTTATCTTTAATGAGATAGTGTGCAACAGTATCATTTATTGTGTCAATAGGATATTCTTTAGTATCCTTGTTTTTAACTATAATTTTTGGGATTATTTTTGGCTTGTTATTAGTCATGGCACTCGAAATTACTTGAGCATATGTTTTGTTTTTTGAGGTATTTTTTGAGAAAGTAATTCTTTCAGTAACTAATTTTTTTCTTCCAGTTTTTAATTTAGTTCTTTTAATAGTGCATTTTCCCGCTTCAAAATACTGTCCATTGATACACTGTTCTCATCATCATCCTCACTTTCAGCTTCTGACACACTTATTTTATCATTTTTTCTCAATTTAATCTGATCAATGATTATTTTGGGTTCATTACTCAGCACATTTGTATTCACTTTCGAGGTTAGGTCTACTTGGTTATGTTCTGGACATAATCCTAGAACTCCACTAATTTTTACTACCCCATCTATTTTAGCAAAATTACTAGTATGAAAAGCTTCCTCACATATTATACAAATAACCGGTTTACTTCCACTTGTGGATGACATTTATAGAAAATTGCTGACTGTGAAGTCACCGAGCCCGCGCTCGATGACTTCATCTTGGATATGACTCAATATACAATTTTCGAGAAGGCGCTTTTTCTCCTTTTCATTAATCCTCCTATCTCGGAAAGACCGATACAGCCAAATTTATATTTTGTAACTGGAAATCTTAGCATTTTAAGAAAAAAGTTATGTCGGAAAGTAGTAGACCTTTGAAAAATACAACTTTTTCCTTTTGACACCTGAACATAAAATAGTACATTGTGCAACTAGGGTGAAAATTGGCTTTTTCTAGCTAGCGTTATGTTTTGAGCACGAGTGAGAGTCGAGGGCGCCATAGGCGACGGACACGAGTGCTCAAAACACCACCCGAGTCTGAAAAAGCCACTCCCCCCTTATTACACACCGTACTTTTTATGATAAGTGCACAAATAGGCCACTTATCATGCATATAAAAGGAATGGGGAATTTGAGGACTCTTCAAAGTAAAACAATAGTATATTGAAAATTTTGAAAATTTCGAAAAATTTGTGGTAGAGGATAATATTTTCAGAAATAGGAAAGATTTGCATGAACTGGATAGATTCCAGTCTCAACATATCGGTAGAAATCCCATCTAACATGACATGAATTCTGGAATATTTCAAGCCAGATCTGCTAGACGTAGTCTGTAAGAGTTTCGGCTACATAACGTAACCTTGCTTTTTTGCTTTTTTTATGGTTTGTAGGATTTGGATGTGCGACCGACTTTTAATTCGCATTTATACATAATATACATATATCACTGATACACCTATAAATAATATTATAACAAATATAATAAGCCACAACTATTTGCGTTGGTATTATGTATCGTCTGTCGTGACGAGCAAACGGATGCGCAAAAGGTTATAAAATATACGTTAGTTAGGTAGTCGGGATTCTACCAAATGAATCTGCTGAGCCGCTATGATATTGACTGGTTCAACCAGCCTAATTCCTGAGAGGGTTAAAAATTTTCAAAATTTTCAAAATCATAACGAATTTCATCAAACAGATGACAAATGCCATTGTTCACGAATTTAGTTTTAGTTGGTTCTGTTAAACCATCTTTTAGTTTCAATTTTCCACATACGTGGATAGAACTACGCGATGGTAAGAGGCATAGATCTTGATATTGTATAGAAATACGAATTTTGTCACTATTATCAAAGCTTAATGATGAGTATGGTTGATGTGCGTGTACCTCGTAATGAGCAATAGACTCATCGAAGACGACACCTGATTGAATGCTTACAATTTCGTCCATTTTTCTGGAAGCAGCAAAGAATTATACACGTGAATTATTTCCACGAACTTTTAGTACTAGGCTTTTCAGAAACTGAATGCTCGTACGTGTTAATGGTTTGAGTTTCTTTGTCGACTGATGACGGGTTGACATGATGGCTGACTTATATATGTTCCAGAATTGTAAACGATACCCATAATACAGATGTGATGTGAAGTCTAATAGTAATTTCCTCTCCTAGAAAATTCACCAAATTTCCGTCCTGATCTACAATTTGAATTTGTAGATGATCTATGCACTTGAAACTGAGTAGTAGATATATCACATGAGACGGAACTTCTAAGATTTTATATCCTGGAGGCACTCTGGGAAAGAACTCATGGATTGTATAAACTTTCTTATTATTGATGTAAGCACCTGCAGTAATGTTGCACTCTACTCTGAATGCATTGATTCTCAATATTTTCACAGGTAAATCAGAGCTGTGTTGAATGTTCTATTTGAGGATGCGAGGAGCGAAGCCAAGGAGACGGCCTATTGAATCGTAAGGTTTGAGATCTATCTGATGACTGCAGAGAATTTCACTTCTGAGAGTATTGTTGTCAGCTTTCAAAGAAAATTCAATTGCTTTGGATTTCAAAGTTTCTTGTAAACATTGATTTATAGCATCAATTTCATAGCTGCCCGTAGGGATAGTGATAATATTATTTACGATTTAAGCTTTACGATCTGCGTTTTTATCTGAGTAAGCTATATCATGTTTTTTACATGCCTGATCAAGCGGATTAATGCCAGGATCTCCTCTTTTCATTCGCTTTCTCAATTTTGTTCCGGGACCGCAGTATTGATATCCAGGATGATGCATTTCAACAGGTAAGTTATTCATAACTTTATCAAGAAATCCATAGCCTCTCGGCTGATTCTGAGATTTATGTCTGATCATCTCTCTTCGAGCGTTGATTCACAACTGACGTTCATGGTATAAAACGAGCGTTTATATTTCGAGAGCTCAATGTTATATTTGACTCTATTGAGTGAACATGGATTTTACCGAGCAGAATGTCAAACTCCCCGTGACAAATTTCGATTTTGGAAAAGAGAAGAGAAAAAAGCGTCATAGGGAATTACTACCAGATAGTATACGAGCAGTTTTCTGTGGGACATCAAACTGTGGAAAAACAAATAGTTAATTGGCTTTAATTACACACCCCAATGGTCTTAGGTTTGAGAATTTGTATGTATACTCTAAATCCTTGAATCAGCCAAAGTATCAATTTCTCCAAAATATCCTGGATCCGATTGAAAGAGTATCATATTTTCAGTTCAGTGAGCATGAATCTGTAGTATCTCCAGATGAAGCCCTTCGAAATTCAATAATGATTTTTGATGATGTGGCATGTGAGAAGCAGGATAACGTCAGAGCATTCTTCTGTATGGGGAGACATAAGAGTGTAGATAGCTTCTATCTATGTCAATCTTATGCTCATATAAGAAAACATTTCATTATAGATAATGTCAATTTGTCAACATATCTATGAAGATCATGTGAATACCGATTTAACTTTCAACGAATTTCGGAATCTTTGTTCTGAATGTTGGAAGAATGATAGATATGGATACATCGTTATTGACAAATATAGACCGATGAATGAGGGTAGATACAGAAAAGGATTTGACTGTTTTGCAATAAAAAAGGAATTATGAGTCTCGAACTTGCAGATCAGTCGTAGACATCGCCACGTAAGCATGTCAGACTTCACGAAAGAGAAGAATGTTCTTAGCGAGTTCTTGCTAGCTCGTGAGGCTATTAAGAAAAAATACAATTTATTAAAATTGGAGAAAGATGACTTTGAAAAAGTCATCGGTGATACTCTAAAATCAGTCATCACACCACTTGAGAAACTTGTTGAAATGAAAAGTGAAAGCCCACTGCAGCAACTATTAATTCATATTTTGGATAAATACAGCAGCAGTAAGAAAATGAAAAAACGAATGGGAATTGATCGATCGGGTTTGCTCAACGATCAAAATAAGAACAATAGATCAAGTTTAATGGATTATACTGTTTATGATAATGATGATGATGATGATGATGTTTTTGACACAATAACCAATTCTACATTTAAATTCGCTAGTGGAAAAAATGAATCAGCTGAAGACTTTTTTCATTGCTAGATAAAAGCCGTAGAACGATTGATAATATATACGGAGTGCGAAAGGTTGATGTAGTGTATATGATTGGTGATTCAGAAATTGAATTTGATGATAAATATGTCAAAGTCAGAAATGAAAGTTATCCTACAACGAATGGACTAATGGAATTGCTATTTAAAAAATATCCGGATGATCTTCTTCTGAGCTCATCAGACCGTGCAAATTATCGCAAGATTTTGGAAGCAACAAATGCTCAACGGAAAAAATTCAACAAAGATGCATCTATACGAATGTCGAGAAGTTATAAATATAAGAATGTTTTAGCACCAATGTTCCGCAGCACTCCACGTAAAAAGAATGTAAAACGAGCTTACTGAGAGACTTCGATTATTGATTGCCATACGATTAGCTGGAAATAATAATCACGTCAATAAAATCCAGTCGATTATTGATGAATTACGCGAAGCTGGGCATATATATTGACATGCAACTTTCTGTTTTCCATCAGTATTTCCATGAGTCTCGATGTGTTTGGAAGAAAACTTGAGGGCTCGCAAGTGAGTGATGATCTACTGGATCTAACATCGGACAACAAGAATCGAGCCTGAAAATGTTACACTGGCAAATGAGAGAGAAGTCAAGAGACGTTTTCCAAATGAAAAGTCGCCAGTGCAAAAACGGAAATTTAAAGTAGGAGATAAAGTACGAATAAGTAGGATAAAAAATGTTTTTGAAAAAGGTTATACGCCAAACTCGTCAACGGAAATTTTCACAATAACGCGAGTTGTAAAAACAGATCCAGTAACTTACCACCTCAAAGATTATTATGATAAACCCGTCTCTGGCGGCTTTTATGAAACGGAAATTCACAAAACTATGTATCCGGAAATTTATTTAGTAAAAAGAGTTTTAAAGAAAAGTGGTTAACGCGTATATGTTAAATGGTTAGGATTTAGTGACAAGCATAATAGTTGAATAGATGAAAATGAGATTGTATGAATTATTCAAGGTTCAAATAAATAAGACAGCAATTGTTATTATATTTAATAATGCATTTATTCATGTAAATTGCACACAAGTTTGAAAAAATAAATAAATAGTATTTCACAATTATCAGTCTTTGTATTTCATTATTTTAGCATGTGGTGAACTTAAAAGAAGTTCCACCCTGATATTTTATAAATAAACTAAGTTTATTTGCTGGGTTAGAGAGATTATTGAAAAATTCTTGATCTTTCAAGATTGCTGATGAGATCTTCTCGGGCAGAAATATTTGAAAGCTGTCATCGATCTCAGCCACAATCTTTGTGCCGAATCTCGTCTTTACTTCCTTTAGTGCAGTCACCATGTACTCATGATCTTTTTGAAAGTCCGTGACTTTCTTCTTAGGCAAGAACTCACGCTCAGCAATCTTGTTGAGTGCAGATAGATCCATTCTGAAATGTAAAAAATAAGAATTTGTGTTAGAGAAAACATTTTCTTTGAGAACAAAAAAAAAAAAAAAAAAAAAAAATAGTGAGAATCAGCTAAGAACTTACTTGGGAATGTTAAGCGAGCCTTGGTTTCTTTTCTAAAGGAAGATAATTTTCAAGCGCGACTGCTCGAATGTGCTCTTCACCGTGGTGCGTCGGTTCATATAGCCCATTCCCCACCATGATGTCTGCCACTTCCATCGCCTCTTGTAGTACATCCCTTCTATCGGAAGATGCCTCCTCCATCGATGGATTCCATTCGTGCATTAGTTCCTCACAAATATCGTATTCGATAATGATTTGTTCGCTTGTATCGTCATAAAGTGTCATCCCCACTCGTGCTGCATTGTTTTCATTGTCATTTCGTTCCCCCTCTCCATTGATCTCTCACTTTCTTCGTCAGTATTGGTCGCTTCAAACCCCTTCTCCACTTCCATCTTCCCCACACTTTCTTCTCTTGTATCAGCCATTTTTTCATTTCCCTGCATTTGAATTACTCCTGCGCCATCTATTCCTCAATAATTCGTTAATGACCCCAAGGCAAAGTGTCCGTGCTATGAGGTAATAAGTATCTTTTATCATCGTGCGGACTTAGTGCTATTTTATTCTGTTTTTCATTATGCACTACATGCAATTTAGAGCGAATGTTGCACTGCTCACGTTTAACAATAATCTGTTCTTAAACACATTTTCGATAATCTTCGAACGTGATTATTTTCTTCACAACACTCGATTTTATGCCTTTGGATTTCTTCACAGTCTCAGATCCATCTATTAAAATACTATACATTTTGCTACGTAAACCAACAAATTCCGTCATAATCTTTCCACAGCATTCATCTTTCATTAATTATTGACACGCGGGATTCCAACTTGATTGTTCTCTTTGTAATCAGAAGTATCAAATTTGCGCAAAGTCTTCTTTCATTATTTTATACATATCCACGTCAACAACTTCATATATCAGACGATTTGTGTCGGTGTAAAGGAGTTTACATTTTTCCCCAAGTCGCCGCTTCATATATGAATAATGAAAATCGTATAACAATGTTTTAAACAAATCGAGAATGCTGAGACCAACGTATATTGGTTTTTTAATTGTAATACTTGTTCTCTTTAGCTGTATAGCAACCAAATTTTCATCAAAGATAGCACAACTATGAAAATTTGGTTGAGCTATACGTGCTTCTGCTCCATATCGACCAGTGAATTTATTCACTTATCTCACATCAATGCGAGATCGTTCTACCGAATCTAATACCTGTTTTAACGCAAGATAATGAATGACCTACCTTTTCTTATCGTTCAAAGTAGTCAATAGTTTCTTTTGCTTTGAGCCAGGGGGTGTACGATGCTCTGAACAAAAAGGCAAATCTTGATGATCATCATGTATTTCTTTAGGATACTCTAAATTTACTTCTGCAAAGTAGCCTGTATCAGAGTCTGGTGGTGCATTCAAAATATTTGAATTCGTTTCATATTCAATCCATTTGAATTTTCCCACTGGTAAATACTGCACCATGGCCCATCCATAAAGATTATTAATATCAAAATATAAGAGTGTCTTCGTTTTCTGATTCTTATCGTATGATGGTCCCATGTACGGATTGTTCGTCTTAGCATACCGATTGCAACATTGACTTATTCCTCCTCGAATGCCTGCTTCAATAAACATCAGCATATCTATATCTGTAAGAAGCTCCAATTTCACTTTTGTCATTTTTAGAGCTGCTGAAAATGTGAGACCTGGAGTCGTGTAAAAGTGTGCAGGACATAAACTATACGCTTTCAGAGATGTCTCTCGAAAACTTTCGAAGACGTCAGCTAATAATAAATCGTCTGTTTTCAAGTACAAATCTGAATATTCACCCAAAGTTTTTATAGTAAACATATTCCATACTGTAACAGCATGGTGATAGTCTTCGTTAATAATATGAGAATCTGTCAGTTTATTGTAAAATTCATTCTTCTCTGGCAGTTTTGTAGTCATCAACTTGTCCAATCCATCTACGATCTCATCTTTAAATCCATCATTTTTAAACTCATTCACTGCTACCGGCACGGTTTCCAAATATGATGCAAGCTTTTCCAACGATGATGGTAAAAAACGCCATGAATCTATAAATCTAAAACTGTTGTCACAGTCATCTATATACTTTGTAAATAAAATATATTTTTCTTTGTTGTGAGGTATCAGAGATACTCGTCCCTTCATTATTGTAGAAGTAGCAATCTCTTTCAAAATGAAGTGTGTATCATAATTGAGGTTATGAAAGATAACCGGCACAAACCTCGAATCCTTGTAATTTAAATTGCATGAATTGTGAGCTGCACCTCTGAAACTAAATAGAAAAAAAGTCTTACATGCTGTACAGCATTTAAGTCAAATATTTGTATACATTAAAAACTAACGTACAGTCCTGTTAGATGACAATGGTCTCGTACCGCGAGTTCTTCACTTTTGATAGGCTTTCGGCATATATGGCAAACAGTTGACTTTCGAAAAGATAATTCTTCTAGATCTGTAAGTCTTATTGGTTTTGGATTTTTGTAGAGTAGATCAATCTTTTTACTAATTCCTTTCAGTTCTCGAACAAACCATTTTGCTGGTGTCTCTTCATCTTCATTTTCTTGTCTTTATGATTTATAAACAGATAAACTATCATCCAAGCTGCACTTTATATAATAGCCTATGCTATATGCTTCATGAAGCTGAAAATCATTTTCATTTTCAGTAGGCTTTAACAAACATTCAAAATCTGCATAAATAACAAAAGGAACTTTTTCGCTATTATTGTAATCTTCAAATTTAAGAATGTTATTCTTAAAGTCAGGCAAATTAATTCGACATTTATTTAAATTTTTGCAATCATTTTCGTGCATTTCCAGCCTTTCTTCACAGTAAAATATTTGTAAACACCTTTCGCAGTGGTATGATTTTACATCAAATTTACTTAATAGAGTGCTTAAAAGTCGAGACAGATATTTAATCCAAACGTAGTGGTATTTAGGCAAGCTTCAGCCATCATCATGATTATTTTCTTCATTTTAATCTATGTAAAAGTCTTGAATGAGGAGTAGATTAACATGTTTTTCTTTCTTTTCTTTTGTAATATGGCATGGCGATACTTTGAACTTTGCATTGTACTTTTTTAATATGTATACATTTATGGAAATATTATTTAATTTTTCGAATTTCGCAACATCTTTGAGTTTTACTGGGAATTCTATATCATCGAAATTCAGCTCGTTCTCATACAAACGATATTGATTAACTCTATTGGGATTAGTTTCACTAGGATACAATGCTGAAAGTATAGCATACTTGAAACATTGATTATCATTATTACGAACATTAACACATGCCTTTTTCTTTTCTATAAACTTTGGAAGTGGAATGAAGGAACTCCCCTTGATTGGAGAATATTTTTTCATATTGATACACAAACTGATAATACTCGTCAGGGTCGAGCCAGAATCTTTCTCCTGGAATACTTCAAGCTGGGTGAGAATAGGTTCTTTGATATGATCCTTGAACCATTCTTCCAAATTCGTTGACATAAATGCTGTAACACTTTCACTTGTAAAATATTTCATGTCTGTCGTTTCCTCACCATTTATTTGCATAGAAAATTCTGCGATAAAGTTAGAATTTATTTTTACAGCGTTATATTCCTTCAAGCAATCTTCTACTTTAACCTTGAAGAGCTTTTGCGTATCATTAAAAAAACCTAGAATGTCTACATGCTTTATGTTTACAAGTACACTTGTTCTAATTCGATTTGGAAGCGCTGATTCTACATCTCGCCATTCAACTCTAGCTTCAGTTTCTTCCGATAGTAGACCGAGTCCTTGCTGAAGATGTTGTTCTAGTTGAACTTGCACACATGACAGATGTGTTATACAAGTTTGATATTTCTGCTTTTCTCCTCTTTCAAGATTAGCTTTGTCGATTTTTTCGTTCAATTCCTTTATTGTGGAATTGCACATGTCCAGCCAATAATGAATATCATTATTGCTCATTTCATGTATATTTCGCCAAGTATCACGGACTACTTCAACAAGGCGTTCAAAAAGTTGAAATGAAGCCATATTTATTTTTTTCACTTATCATTCACGAAACAGAATTGTATAAAGAACTACTTTCGTGTACTGTAGTAGATGAAGTCTGCTCCTCATAGTAAAATTTCTTGCTTTATATGGACGAGACCACAAAAAAAAACTACCAATGAATAGGAAGTTTGACAAGGAGAAGGGATATTTTCTTGGGAAGGGATGGATTTTCTATCATTGCTCCAATGAGAAGTGGTCATCTTCGACATTGAAAACTGAGGAGCAAGTCATGACGAGGAGAAGGGATATTTTCTTGGGAGGGGATGAATTTTCTATTTTAGACCAATGAGCTCTATGCTTCTTTTTGACAACCAATTGTGTGACAACCAAGGTGGAGTTTCTTCTAATATAAGCAGGATGACAAAATTCATCTGTTCATTTACAATAAATTCGTCATATCGAATACAAAAAGATGTTTCAAAATACCATACTGAAATATCCGGAAGAAAATGTTTATATTGTTGACATACAAGGACTTCAAAGAATTGCTGCGCATACTTTTATTTACAAGGAAATTAGTTTTCTCAACATAGGAAAATCAGCTTTACCAACTGCTTACCTTTTCAAGTCTCCAATGCCGTGGGAAGAACTTACCGAGGAAGAAAAATGCATGGTACATTGGCTAGAAAGAAGTCACCATGGAATTGAATGGAATTCTGGTGACATTCCATACCATCGACTTCAACATGTCTTACAAATCTTTACACGAGATGTTAAAAAGATATTCGTTAAAGGAGAACAGAAAGCACTGTGGTTGAAAAATTATTTGTCGAATACGTAAGTATTTATACATTCCTTCAGTTTTTTTTCATGCTTTTAATACTTCAATTTATCCAACATTATTTTTTTTTTAGTCTAATATGTAATGTCGAAGATCTTGGATGCCCTCCGCTCGAGAACATAAAAAGTAATAACAATTATTTTTGCTTGCACCATCATCTTTCTATTAGAAGAAAACCATCGTGTGCCGTCCACAATGCTCTTTCAATAAGACCATGGTTATTAAATTATTTGTCTGAAAAATTTAGTCAAGACGAAGTTGATAATTATTGAAATGTACTATGAAAAAAATTATCGAATAAAAATGATTTATTATTAACTTGAAAAGTGATTGAAATTTGTCAATTTATTTATTCACTTAGACTAAAACGAAGACAAAGAACAGAGTAATTCAATTTAAAAATCATACCTAAATTTTCTAAAATATTTTACAATTTTTTTTCCACTTTTATAAAAATTTCGTACACTTATCGTTAAATAAAACTTTGAATTTGTGAAAACTCCCGCCAGTGTCCGTCGTAGGTTAACTGGAGCTGACGCGCATGCGAATCAGCTTCAGTTAACCAACGGTCAGCGCTGGCGGGAATTTTCCGGAATTCAAAGTTTTAATTAACGGTGAGGTGTTTATAGTTTTTTTTTAAATTATTTTTTTTTATAATTTTTGTAAATTTTATTTACATTTACATATTCTATTATTATCTCATCATCTATAATCCTCGGTAAATTGCGTTTTTGTTGCTGTGGTCGCTGCTGCTGTTGTTGTAGCTGTTGCTGCTGCTGTAGCTGTTGCTGTTGGTGCTGTTGACTGTCTGTCCTTTTTAATTGTAAAATACCACGTCTCGTAACCTCTGAAAAAATTAAACGAACAAAAAAATAAATTTATTGTATAAAAAAATTATACAAAATGAAATTAATTTACTGTTAAAGCATTTTTACCTGAAGTCATTGTAGATGTTCCTGGTTATGGTGACGTCTCTCTCTCCTGCTTCTTCTTCTGCTCGTTGCCTTCTTGTTCTGTAAAAATAAGAAAACATTGGAATTTTTTTTTTTTTAAATAAAGTTATATCATTTTTGAATGAATTTAATATTTTTACCATTTCTCTTCTTTTTTCTCTTCATATTCGAGGGTGTAATTTTAGGAATCCGCTTGAGATCGCGTATACTTTTTAATTGAACGGATTGAACGGATTTGCATGATGCGCAACTAGATGATGTTCCGCTTGAACTAGAGCTCGAACTAGAGCTCGAGCTTGAACGATGAGACGGGTCAACAGCCTGGGATCGCTGCGGCTGGTCAGCTGCCGGAGATCGACGAAGCGGGTCTGCTGCTGGCGATCGCCGCAGCGCCAATTGCTGCAAAGCAGCATTCGGTGGCTGTGGCACTACAACATTCAAATAAATTAATTAAAAAACTTAAAAAATTTATTACTTTAAAGTGGAGTAATGAAAAAATTAACTTACATGTTTCTACTATGTCCATGGCCCAGGACACGTAGTCTAGCATCGTCAGGAGAGTCGGTGCGTTGGCGATCATCCAACGTATACGCTCCTGGCAGCCTGCAGACTTTGTCGGCTCCGAGAAGGCTGCATTGAAAAACTTTTTTTTGAAGACATTTTCTTGACAGCTTGCAAGGAAACCTGTGACTGACTCCGGTGTATCTTGAGGGGTTATTTATACTCGAAGACCGGAGCACACTTTTCATTATTTTTGTCGAAAATCCTCTGATTTGCTGAGCTCCTTTTCCCATCACTTTCCTGAAAAGTCCTCCCTTAATTTCAAAAACACCTCCCTTGACCATGCTCCTCCCCGTGAGATAATCTATGGGCACCTTTGGAGACCTTCTCCAAAAAATAATTGATTTTTCACCGTGGGTAGCGAAACAAAAAGAAAGGTCTTGCCAGCGAGTGTAGTTTCTAGATTCCTGCGGCCCTTGTACCTGTTGCGAGAAATTTTCGGCCTGTGTACACTTTACAAAAAATTGTATTGCGTGCGCTTGAACCTCTTAGTGGCATTTTCCAGAAAGACCTTTCTTTTATGAAAGACCCATCTAGCAGCGAGAAAAGGTAGACTCACAATCAAAACTTCGGCTAGTGTACACTTTTAAAATACAAATTTTATGCAGTGTTTTCGCTGAAAGTCAACTCTCTCTGTGGTCCTTTTGAAAGGAACAGGCTTGTGTGTACACTTTTCTAAAACGCGTGAGGCTCGCTACTACAAAAAAAATTTTTGCGCCCATTCAACCCTTACCGAAAAAGTTTTCCCTTCTCTTACGTGGGAGAAAGTCTACTCTCTCTCTCTCTCTCTCTCTCTCTCTCTCTCTCTCTCTGTGTGAGGTTCTTTTGAAAGGAACAGTGAAGGTTGGCTCAAATTTAGTAACCAATAGCTTTTATGTGTGGGCTGTGTCACGTCTACGGGGCCTGATGTGACAGGGAAGGGATAGAGAGAAATGCTAAAATATATTAGAGGGAGGAACATCCTACTCTTACCCCCACATCAGCTGCGCAGTCGACAATGTCTCTGATCCTGCAGGTGCACCTTGTTTCATCGATGAAACAGAGTCTGCAGATAACATTGAATTTGTTGACATTTTTGACTTTTTATTATTTTTCTTCTTTTTAATTCGATGAAGGCTTTAAAAAATGCATAGTAATTATTAATTACCGTAGATACAGAAATGATTATATTGTCGGTTCCTACAAAGACTCAAGCACAACTCAAAATACCTATTTTAATTTGCCATTTTCGAGCGCTAGGGTAAAATAAATTTGTCCAAGATCTGATAAACTTAAAGCATATGATTCATATACTTTAAGTTTATCAGGTCTAGGACAAATTTATTTTACCCTAGTAAGTAAATTAAAATAGGCCTTTTTCAGTAGTGTTATTCTTTGTAGGAATCGATGATTGTATATACTACTTAAAACTTTATAATTACTTACAGATTTTACTATCATCGATTCCTTTGACAAAGCTATCTCCTGCGTTTGTCGACTCCAATGAAATTGGCAGTACATCTCCCATTTAAACGCATCCCCTCTCATATCAGGAACGAGACCTGATGGGGAATCCTTGTGAGTACCAGAATCAATGGCGTTGCTGAATGCTCCAGCTGTCAGAACTGCATTTGTAGGAACATCCTACTCTTACCCCCACATCAGAAAAAAAACGTAAAGACGCTATAGGCGTTCCAAACATATTTGGAGAAAGGGAGGACCATCCCAGTCTTCCATCGGGTACCAAAACACTTTGAGAGGAGAGGGGGTGTTTTAGTATGCCTATGTTTTGGTATGCTTATAGCCTATCTTTTCACGTAGATAAAGTAAACTGAAGAAAAAAATTCATTCGAAATCACTTAATTATTTATTAGTCACATGGTCCGTATTTTTTCAACTTTGATTTTCCATGTATTAAAATCCGGTAAACTTATTTCAATGCAAAAAAAACTTCCGTAAATTTCTGTATTTCATTAAATCTTGAAAATCTAGTTATCTTAATTGTAGTTATCTTAAAATTTGAAGTATGCAGTTTAACAATATGGAATTCGCATCCAAATACGTAAATTATTGGTAACCGTTATTGTTTCAAGTCTTAATTTATTTTTTAGATATCAATAATCAACAAAGTAAAATTATCCAAGTTCACTCTTCCCATCAGCATTGTTGTTACCATATAAAATGTCTATAATCCATAAAAGTGAAAATCAACAAATTGAAAATATTGAAAGAAGCGGCAGAATATGAAAGCAATGTATATAACCTTCAAAATGGTTTTAAACTTGTAAAACGCTAGAAGATCTTTTACTGGAGTAAACATAATTAAGGAGATGTTGGAGCCAGAATGTCGGTAATGTAGGTTACTAACCTACCGAAAAACATATTTATCGCAATAAATATATAATAAAACACAAAAGGCACAAAAACGTTGTGTTCCGCGGTGCCTATCATGTTTATGAACAATATGTAATCATAAAACTTGCATTTGATGGTGTATTTTTCACAAAAAATGAAAACTACGTCACGAGGTGGTGCGATGACGTGGGCTGGCATGCAGATATCAGAATTGCTGAATATGGAAAAACAAAGCACAGCACATCACAAACTTTTGTGTTCCGCGATGCCTATCACGTTTCGGAAGTTCTGTAGGCCTAAATTAACACTGATAAATAAATAATTACAGCAAAAAATGAAAACTACGGCTCGAGATGGGACGACAAGAACGACGCCATGAAAATGACTGGTAGTAGTAGGCGGCTGTAGATGTCACTTACAATGTTTTTACTGTACCAAAGTAGTCATCGCCTCTACACGAAAATAAATTTTTTATTCATAAATATATAATATTAAAGTTATACCCTCATATTTATTCACGAATATTATCCATAAAAATTATAAAAATCGATCAGTATTCGATATCATGGGTAAATTATAGATAAGGATATAAATAATGTTCTAGAACCTGTGGGGACAGGGCAAAAGTCATTCTGAACTGCTGCCCGGTCCCCGCAGACTATAATTATACGAAACTGCTCGTAAATACGTCTATCAAAAAATGCCATACCTCGTATGACAAGTAGCTTGACAAGCTTCTGCCAAGACAACGTGATATAGATAAGTAATTAGCTTTTCGAATTTTTTGACAAAAATGGTAGAAGTAACTTTTATAAAGCATATAAAGCATATCTATCAAACTTGTTGATTATTCCATCGTGATTGTGCGATTCTCAAGCTGTATGTAAAATTTTAAAATTATATTAGTTGTAAGATGAGTAGATAGGCTATAGGCATACTGGCTCATGCGGATTCTGGCTCACCCCCTCCTCTCTCAGTGTGAGCCAGAATCCGAGCTGTGTATTTTAAATGGAGGGATTGTCAATCCCTCCCTTTTCTCCCCAAGCGACCGAGAATTCTTCCCCCTCTCGAAGTGAGCCAGAATCCGAGCTGTGTATTTTTAGATAGAGGGAGTGTCGATCCCTCCCTTCCCTCCCCTAACGACCGAGAATTCTTCCCCCTCTCAAAGTGAGCCAGTAACCGTAGTATGTATAAGTCCCAATCTTCCCTTCTCCGTGTCCCGAAATAAAATTTAGTGGTGGGTTCATGCTCCTCCTCCTTCGCGCAGGTAGAGACGGTGACCCTAGCACAGGTGTTTTCCCATGCCTTTACACATTATACTGGAGTCATTATGCATACTACAGACTGCCTAGGAATCACTCTCGGATACGTATACAAACTATCCCACGCAGATGTATACAGCTTCCAGCGTCAGGTGTTTTTCCTTTCGACTCCGTTAAGTTAATCCCCCGTCTGCGCGGACAGATTGCATAGGTACTATCCCTCACATTTCCAATACGATCCTCACGCAGATAAGGACGAAGACCCGCACACAGGTGTTTTCTGACTGAGAAACGCGATGCTAGAAAATATTGACCGCCGACTATACATACAAATCCCACAGGTACTATCCCTTTCACTTTCCCGGAGACAATGCTGCTGTTTAAAAATCATTTGCAGAGATATCTGATTGGGTTTTGTAGAGAACGCACAGATGCCTCTCGCACCGATATACAGCAATATTCTTAGAAGTCCTAAATAAATTCAGAGTGAGATTTTCTCCAAGATCTTTTCTTGTTAGAAGAGGATAATCTCGCATTCTCACAGTCGAGATTCAAAAAAAAAGGGAGTGTACTAAAAGGAGGTGGACACTACTTTTCAAAATTGGTGAGAGAAATTTTTTCACGAATCGTAAGGCTTTTCACCTTCGATAGATGTGAGGAGGTGTGTTTTTCAAAAATTAGGAGAGAAAACTTTTATTTATTTATTTTTTTTTTAATTTTTATTTATTTATTCATTTTATTTTTTCTTACAAATGTTTGCATGACTGATAGAATAATTTCATAAGTTTGACAGTGTGAAGTGCGCAGGCAGTCTTGTAGATTGGATTATGATTTGTGCAAACTGTGACGCACTTGAAAGATGGTTTTGATGGATAGCCATATTGTTGAATGTTGTAGACGGAAAATTTGAATCGTTGAAGCCATTTCTGTTTTAATGCACCGATGACAAAAATTTTTGATGCGTCATGGAGAGCGTCACGAAGCAAGTTTCCAATTTGAGAGTATTGATGTCCATCTGTTTTCCACCTGATGCCATGATAATTATGTTTAAGCCAATTGTTTTCCCTCTGCATTTTGTCTGAGAGTTTTTTCCATGAGAAGGGATTTTTGAATATTAGAAAAACAGGATCACTATTTTTGTTAAGAGGTATGATTGCTATTTCCTTTAGAATATAATCTTCTTCGGTTTGCTTGAAACCAGTCATGTCTACAGCATAATCCATTTTTTTTTTGGTGCAGCCTAGACGAGCTTCTTGACATTCCCACTGATAGGATTGTACTGAACGACGCGATCGTGTAAGATTAGGCAGTATGCTGAAGTGTGAGCAGGAAAATCTTTTTTAGCCTCAAACTCCAGACGTACATCGACAGGAGCGCTTTTGAGAGATTCGTTTTGTCGTGAACAGTCAATAACTATGAGTGGTT